>NQII01002271.1:40931-87627 GCA_002778355.1 Clitarchus hookeri | reverse complement strand
ACCTCGCCCCGAATGACGTAGCATCAGGCACACCATCCATTGGAGGGAGTGTCGGAACAGCTCGCGCCGTGACGCCCGACATATTTTCCAGTGACTTGACGTTGTCTGGCCTACTGGCCAGGAAAAGTGTGCTACGGAACCCCAAGTGGTGTAAAATAGTTGGAAATAAATCCCGAATGCATTAATAAATGCTTCGAACTATGTAGCCATTAAATTAAGTGGTATTTCTTTATTAACTATCAAATCGAGCATGGCTACCCGCACCCCTTTTTAGGGATGGACTCGTCCAATCTTCCCAGGTAGGGACATTTGGACTCGCCATTGGCGAAGACTACCGGAAGTGGTATGGTCGTTTTTCAGACACTTATTTTATTCATTTTAATTATTTATTTTATTTATTTGAATTAAAGTAAGTATGTCTTTTCCATTTCAGCAGACTTGCTACCCTGGCCCTAATATATTTTATTAAATTTCTTTAGTGCGGTGGCATACCCCGAACGTCACATTCACGATCATATAAAATCATTCCGCGCGGACCCCCTCGGCACTTGCAACTTTGGCTGTATTCACTTCACTGCAATAGTAACTTATTCATACCGGAACATTTTCTTTCTTTTCGTGCCGAGGGGTCAGCCGTCTGCTCCCTGTGATAGTATCCAGGGTTTAATGCGCTACGCATATCCTTCAACTTAATGCCCATGGCTTAGGCCGTTTTTCCCGCGTTTGTCATCGGCAGAGCGAGTGCCCAGTCATATTAACTGTGTACTTGTAGTATTAGGGCTCATGTATCACAAACCACAAATAAACGTCTAAAACCTTCTGGGTACTTAGGTCGCTGCACCCTCTTGCAGCACAACCAAATTGTAAGTAAAAGCTTGTGACACGGTTCACAACCTCACCAACGTATTTGTGAAAACCACTAGGCATATTGGATTACTTGTAACATTTCCATCTACAAGCACCACAGACCTGCAGAGGACTCCAGTGACCCACGGGCCGTCGACTGCACGACCCTCAACTATCTCGTGTTCACTGAGTTATGGCGCCTAGCAAATTCATCAGTCAACCCCTTAATCCGGTAAGCGAGGTAAGGTAGGGACCCTCTTCACCATTCCTGAAACCCTATCCGCGTCACATGACACAGCTGATATTTGTCGTCGGGAGTCTGCTCCTTTATACACTGAGATGACAAAAGTCATGGGATAGCAATATGCAAATATACAGATGGCAGTAGTATCGCATACAAAATGTATAAATGGGCTTTGCATTGGTTGGGCTTTCATTTGTAGTCAAGTGATTCATGATTTACGATGGGAATTAACAGACTTTGAACGCGGAATGGTAGTTGGAGCTAGACGCATGGGACATTCCAGTTCGGAAATGGTTAGGGAATTCAACATTCCGAGATCCACAGTGTCAAGAGTGTGCCGAGAATACCTAATTTCAGGCATAACCTCCCACCATGGACAACACAGTGGCCGACCACCTGCACTTAATGACCGAGACCAACGACGTGTGCACAGAATGGTCAGTGTTAACATACAAGCAACATTGCGTGAAATAACCGCAGGAATCAATGTGGGACGTACGACGAACGTGTCCGTTAGGACAGTGCGGCGAACTTTGGCTGTACTGGGCTATGCCAGCAGAAGACCGACTCGAGTGCCTTTACTAACAGCACGACATCGCCTGCAGTGTCTCTCCTGGGATCGTGACCATATCGGGTGGACCCTAGACGACTGGAAAAACGTGGCTTGGTCAGATGAGTCCCGATTTCAGTTGGTAAGAGCTGATGGTAAGGTTCGAGTGTGGCACAGACCCCACGAATCCATGGACCCAAGTTGTCAACAAGGAACTGTGCAAGTTGGTNCCAAGTTGTCAACAAGGAACTGTGCATGTTGGTGGTGGCTCCATAATGGTGTGGGCTGTTTTTACATGGAATGGACTGGGTCCTCTGGTCCAACTGAACCGATCATTGACTGGAAAGGGTTATGTTCAGCTACTTGGAGACCACTTGCAGCCATTCATGGACTTCATGTACCCAAACAACGATGGCATTTTTATGAATGACAATGCGCCATGTCACCAGGCCACAACTGTTCGCGATTGGTTTGAAGAACATTCTGGACAATTCCAGAGAATGATTTGGCCACCAAGTTCGCCCAACATGAATCACATCGAACATTTATGGGACATAATCGAGAAGTCAGTTCGTGCACAAACTCCTGCACCAGCAACACTTTCGCAATTATGGACGTCTATAGAGGCAGCATGGCTCAATATTTCTGCCGGGGACTTCCAACGACTTGTTGAGTCCATCCCACATCGAGTTGCTGCACTTCGCCTGGCAAAAGGAGGTCCGACACGATATTAGGAGGTATCCCATGACTTTTGTCGCCTCAGTGAACTACTGAATATGAAAGGTGCCTCCTCGAAGATTCAAACTAATTGAGATTTGAACCAGCAATCGTGTGTTCCTAGGCAATGACAGAATGCTGGCTAAACCTTTCACACCAGAAAAATCGTCATAACAGTAATTTTCAGGACCACAGTTAACAATAATCTCTGTTAACATTAAAGGCATATCCCCAACTAAAGAAGAACTGCTTCAGGATACATGCAGTCAGCTTCAGTGTCACATACTGGGCATACAGGAGACACACAGAAGCAGTGACATACGTGGACCAAAAATAAATGGAATGCGCCTTGTTGTTGAAAGACCCCATCATAAGTACGGAAATCCTATCTTCGTTCATACAAATATTAAGTTCCTATCAACAGCATTAACAGATTAAAACGGCATCGAACTTATCACTTTAGAAATTTATAACTGCACCATTTCATCCCTATATAAAACTTCTGGTGCTGAATTCACTACCACGAAACCATCCAATTGTCAGAANCTAACTGCACCATTTCATCCCTATATAAAACTTCTGGTGCTGAATTCACTACCACGAAACCATCCAATTGTCAGAATCAGAATATACAGATTTCAATTGCCATGGCAACATTTGGGGCTATGAATACGAAGATGAGAGTGGGGTAGCAGTGCAATAATAGGCAGAAAGAAGATATATTTTTCTAATTCATGATGCAAAACCACCTGCATCATTTAATAGCGGTAGGTGGAGATGAGGCTACAATCCAGACCTCATATTTGATAGTAGTAATATCAGCCAACAATGCATGAAAACTATCTGCTCCCCAGTGCCAAATACACAACACAAACCAATAATGTGTCAAATAAATGCTGCAGTTAGACATCAGGAAGTTCCTTTTAGTAGGAGGTATAAATAATTTCAACAAGGCAGACTGGCCAAAATTCGCACTACTGGTTGCCGAAGTGTCTACAATAGAACCAACACCAGATTCTTGTGACACCTTCATTGTGGCTGTAAAGATATGCTACAGAAAGTCTATTCCTAGTGATTGTCGGACTTCATATTCCCGGTCTCACCTCAGAGTTAGCTGCCCTGCTAACAGAATACAAAAACTTATTCGAAAAAACGCCTTTCGGCTAAACGACAGTGGAAGATGGAAACAAACTTATCACATCAATAAGAAAATCCAAAAGGGATCACTGGATCATAATTATAGAATATCTAAATCTGGCCTCTCTCTCTCTCTCTCTCTCTCTCTCTCTCTCTCATAAAGCATGGAGACGACTGAGACGCCTTAATAATGACCCTACCAAGGCCCCTGAAAATTATAATATCACTGCCAAACAGATTGTATATCAGCTACTCCTGAATAGCAAAGCAATCCACGAGAGTAAAATGCCTGAACTTCAAAGGGAAGGTCAAGAAGACAGAAATGATCTTACCACACCATTCAGCATGCTGGAATTAGAGAATGCTATCAAACAGAGCAAAATTAGAAAATCACTTGGTTTGTGTGATGTCCGAACAGAGCAGATTAAGCACTTCGGCCTAGTAACCGAGAAATGGATTCTCCCACTCTTCAACAACTGTGTGAGCAGATATCAAATCCTAAAATTATGGCGAGTGATTGCTCAGTTGAAACGTGGCAAAGAAAGTAACCGTCCAAAGAATTTCAGACCAGTTCCACTTATGGGTCATCCATATAAACTCATAGAAAGAATGATCTTAAATCGCATTTTATCTGTAATTGATTCTTGGCTCATACCTCAGTAAGCTCGATTTCGCCCTGGTAAAAGCTGTACCAGTTAACTGCTGAATCGTACACAGTTTATAGAGGATTGATATGAAGATAGTGAGGTGAGAGGAGTAGTATTTGTTGATTTATCAGCAGCATACAATACCATTAACCATCAGCTACTACTGGCTAAGTTCTACAGTCTGACCAAGGACATCAGGCTAACCAGGTTTATCACCATTCTTCTCCAGAACTGCAGGTTCTATGTGAACTTTTAAAGGCAGCATAGTCTATGGAGAGTGCAGAAAAACAGCCTTCACCAAAGAATTGTGTTGGCCCCAACTCTGTCCATCATATATACAAATGAGCAACCTATAGACCCCAACTGCAGAAGTTTCCTTTATGCTGATGATCTCGCTTTGGCCACACAGAGCACAGACTTTGAAAAAGTGGAGAGCAACCGAATTAATGCCCTTGGAGGTTTGTCAAGTTACTACCACGCAAATCAGCTTAGACCAAATCCCACTAAAACACAAGTATGCGCCTTTCATGTGAAAAATAGGGAAGCTCGTCGAAGGCTAAATCTAGTGTGGTCAGGCGTTGAACTAGAACATTGCGAGACTCCAAAATACTGAGGAGTAATGCTCGACAGATCTCTCACATAAAAAAACCACTGCATCAACTGCAAGTTGAATGTTTCCAACAGGAAAAATATAATGCGAAAACTGGTTGTATCACAGTGGGGTAGTCAACCACATACTATCCGCACTTCATCGATGGCACTATGCTATTATTTTGCAGAGTACACCTGTCCTGTCAGGTATAATTCAACTCATACCAAGTAGGTGGATGTAACTCTCAACGACACTTGCAGATTGATAACAGGCTGTTTGAAGTCCAACCCAGTCGAATGGCTTTATGTCTTAGCAGAAGTAGCACCTCCCTCTGTTCAAAGAGAAGCAGCAGCGAGCAAGGAAAGGAAGAAGTGAAACAGGAGAATACCCACCTGCTATATGGACATGAATTCCATGTACGAAGGTGTAAGCCTCCCGCCTACCTGGTGCTTGAATTGTGTTACAGAGTGTTAGTAATGTACGTTTTTCTGTGAAATTATTAAACTTATGTCCAATGTGCTGTTCTACAAAAAGAACACACACTTCAGATGAGGGCTGTTGAGTACTGTCAAGATGCCAAACACATTAGAAACACCATTTCGGAGTGCTCCAAAATGGCTAAATATGCTCAAGGGCCCTGCATTGAACCTTCCTACAGACTTTCAACCAATACATTAATAGGGTCATCGCTGAAAGCCCCATAAGTACTCGCAATGTGACGAGAATACTGCATGTCAATTCAATGCCTTGCGATTAGTGACTATGGCATACTTGACGCGCGATGCAGTGTCGTCGTTATCGTTTCTGCGTCTATCGGCCTCAAACGTGGAAAAATGCTCCAGGTAGGCAGGAGCCTTAAGTCCAGAAAGATCTTCGTACAGGCTGAGATCAGAAGTGGGCAGACCCAAGGTTAACTTGGCAGGGTGGGACTATATTAAAGATAATAACATCAATGCGATAGCAGAGAAGACCAGGCCTGTCAGACATGTGCATCAATGTCGACTATGTCCAACTTCATGCACAGACGACGATCTACTTCAAGCCCTGGAGAATGTTCTGGATGTGGCCAAATTCTGGTCGAAAATTTTACGTTTTTTTTTTAATTTTTTGTAACTGTGTTACAATCATGTTCCTGACACGAGAGTAATAACAATAACTGAACACATGAATTTGTCGAAAATTGAGTGAAAAAGAAAACAGGGCACCTTNTAATTTTTTGTAACTGTGTTACAATCATGTTTCTGACACGAGAGTAATAACAATAACTGAACACATGAATTTGTCGAAAATTGAGTGAAAAAGAAAACAGGGCACCTTAGAATTCAGGACGCACTGTTCCTGCAACAACAACCAGCAGATCGATCTTCGTTGGCACATGTCGATGGAAAATTTGCAATATGCTTATTTTTCTGTTGCTAATATCAAGTGTCTACCCTGGGCTTGTGATTCTACAACTACTAAGTGGCGTATGGTTTCAATGATGAGACTGCATTTGCATAATAGTTCTGGAATGCACTCATAAAATCTGCCCACTTCATACAGTGGTGCAATATAGAACTGCACCACTGGCTTACTTCGCCAGCGAGCTGGATACTGATGCACTTAGATCACTCTCTCTCTCTCTCACTTCGTATGTACATATGTATGTAGCTGGTGGAGTCGTCTAGGAATTCCTAAACATGACAGCTNTGAAATCTGCCCACTTCATACAGTGGTGCAATATAGAACTGCACCACTGGCTTACTTCGCCAGCGAGCTGGATACTGATGCACTTAGATCACTCTCTCTCTCTCACTTCGTATGTACATATGTATGTAGCTGGTGGAGTCGTCTAGGAATTCCTAAACATGACAGCTGGTGGGCACTACACAGATGGCAGTGACAGCTACAGAATACACTACTGGCAATAGTATATTCCCTTAAGTGTAACAGTCCATTCTTCCATCAGGATGCACATCTTGGTGAGAGAGCTAACCGACCATTTTACTTACAAGCGAGAGTGTTGTACCAACTCAGAGCAGGTGTGTAGTACAAACCTGTAAAACAACTGTGTTGTATGGTGGCTTGTCCTTGATGGAAATAATATTCATGAAACATTAGGAATCACCTTGTGTATGCGAATGTTACCGTCCCACTCTGCAGCAGGCCACCCATGCTACACAGTGCAGTAGCTGCACCAGCATCGTTCAGTCCACACAATAGCCCAGATGCCCTGTGGCCCCGACGTCGTAGGACCACAGCATGTTCCTGCAGCACCTGTAGATGCATGGCCTGCAAACAGTCTCAGGAAGAGAGGAGCATTTGACGCAGTACAGTGTCCTGCCATCCAAACCATTTGCCACATCACACATCTACCGCATCAACTGGGACCAGCGTGTCCTCACTGCACAATGCAGTGCTGCGTGCAGTGTAGTATGATAGCAGAAGAGTACAGAGAAGTGTAGTGCAACATCATACCAACCCTCATGACCCACTATGTACGGGCATGTGTGTGTTATGATGTACTTGGTACACATTATATATAGGGCAATTTAAGATCAACATTTCAGTACTTAAGTTATGTCTATTTAAAAATGCATGCATTTTTCACCTCAGTTATTTCACTCTTATTTTATGCCATCCACATTTCAATTGTATTTGTTCATGTACAGTGTAATATTATGTATTTATTTATTCATGTTTTATGCAATCGTTCCTGTACATTTAGTTCTGCAAGTGTTTTAGTTCAACAGAAATAAGTGCAGGGCGAGCCGCGTGCTGCCATAGTCCACGCCTTGCGAGCTCGCCAGAGTCCGTCGCAGTCGATTGTCTCAAGTGGTCGGCATGATCTGCGTTGCACTTCAGGTGCTTTCATGTTTTCACGCCAATCATCTTTAGCTCCAATAGCCTTATGTAACTTACTGGAATCTGTTCTTTTCTGGTCCCAAAGATGCCACCCCTTCTTCCCCGGGAATATCATCGCCCGGGGAAGTTTAACACACCAGTAATTCATTGTTGTGCACACCTGTGTAGTAAAGTGAACCACGTGGCCACGAGTTCCTTGTGTCCACTCTGACCGCCGCAGTCACATTAACTGCACCAGCTACACAGGGTCACATCAACCACATCAGGCCAAGAGTGCATAGTGTAGGTTGACAAGAACAATACTTGCGCCTTCTTACCAACAAGGAGTACATCACTCAAGAGACGGACCTACTTATTTATTACCTGAGGTAACTCTTTTAATAAAATATTAGGCGATCCTAAACGGTGTTTACCCCAAAGCCACAGCCGTTGGGCGCACGAGCAATTGGTCGTTACGTTGTAGTAGTTAGCACCATGACATACGATGTGACACACCACCAAGTGGCGTCGAGCTGGCCAGTAAGCCGAAGCTGAAGTGCCAAGTGCCCCAAAGTGTAGCCAGTAATGTGCAGCATTTTTCCTAACACATCAAACAACGTCACCTCATTCACAGCTAAGTCAGGGGTGTGTTTATTGTGTTAAGAGCAATCGAGTATGGCAACCCACACCCCTTTCCCCAGGTGGACTCGTCCATCCCTTCAGGAGACAGCCACATGGCAACACTGTAGCCAGCGAAACCAAAAACACTTCACCGGAAGTGAAATACAGACACTATTCACAAGGAAACGTGACAGTGTATTTAATGTTTAGTTATAAAAGAGTAATTATGTTTTCAAAAAGGTAGATTGCCTATATAGGCCTCCGTCCTTGTAACATGTAATTTAGTGTAGTGCCACTCGCTGTCAACTTCACATCAACCATAACAGATATTTGTTAATCAATGGGGGTGTCACCAATGTGTTTAATTTAATTTATACAATTTTTCACCATTACCATAATATTACATGGTGTTCATCCAAGTTTTACAATTCGGCGTTTGACGTCGGTTCTCGTCACTCGTGACAGAAGCCGATGTCACTCTGCAGTTCGACTCAGCACTCGAGACAGAACAGCTGTGTTGGTCACCCGATCCACGAGCCCCCTCGGTACCATCATTTAGGCTGTTATCACTTAACTGCAATAGTAATTTCATTAACTGGAACATGTTATTTATTTTATTTATTTTAAGTACCGAGAGAAGATCCAACCACACTCTTACTAGAAAGCTAAACTCTACCACGTATCCACATAAAGCTTCACTCATTTTCACGCTAAGGTCACCATCAGGCCATAAGTGATGGGTCCGTTTTCTTTCACTATTCACATGTAATCGAGCACAGTGAATTAACAGCTTTACACATTTCTATGTGAGTTGATTATTGTCCTCTGGGGCATGTAGGGCACTACATCCTTTGTAGTATCTCCCGCAATTTTTCTAATATATTTCAGGCATACAAGACAGCCTACAGTCTCGTCATAAGGTGTAAATAGTGTAATAGTAAGTACGTGACAACATCATCTGCAAACTGACGGAGGACTCCAGGGCTCCCTGGGCCATCATCCTAACGACCCACATCACTAACTCTCCACTGGTTTATGGCGCCAGGCAATTCTACACTTGACCAGCCCTGGGTCACCTCGACCACGTTAGTAGTTTGAAAGTTTTGCCAATCTGGCAGGCCGCAGGCCAGAACCCATGTAAAGTTTTCACCTACAGTGATGTAAAGTTTCATGCAAGCGTAATTACACTCAAGTTTTCAGACTACGTGTTCTTCATTTCAAGCACTGTCTTTGGATATTTCGGGATCTGTGTCCCCTAAAATCCGCCTCCACCGTGATTTCACGTAATTTACCTTAATAACCAGTATGATCAACACCGAGCTTTTATCAGTAAAAGGTGTGTTGGTCATCGTGAATAGGTCCACTTAATTCTGACATTAGTATCAGGCATAGTTTTCCTCTTCAAAGGATCCCATCCAACAATTTCACCAAGGGACTTCGCAGGTCTGGGCGCATGATTCGTCTTACCCTGAGATTATCATCATCAGTAGCAGCAATCAACACAGCCTGTCAACTATGTATGGAGCCTAGTCGGGTATCCAACTACAAACGCGCCCAAAAATGCTTTCTCCACCCCTCCAAAACTTCCATTAACCCAAAACGAACCAGTGGGTCGTCGTGATGCAGGGCGTCATGTCAGGGGGCATCGTGATGCTGCAGATTGGCCTGGTCGGATTTGCAATGGCTACTGTTGCGTTGCTCTCTGGTAGGGGAAACTCTCCTGGAGGGGGGTGGGGGGTTTAGGTGTTTCTGCTGCATCCCATGAGGGCGTCGATATGCTGGGTATTGCAGGCGGAAACAGGCAACAGAGGGTGCTCCCATCAGTTTCAGGGCTCAAGGCTCCTGAGTTGCCTATTGGGGCTGTTGTTTTTGTCGCCTCGCCTTATGAATGGATGCCCTCCTGGTTGGGCATCGTGGTGCTTGGCATCTCGATGTTGGTCTCCTCGACCTCCAGACATAGGTCATCTCGGTGGACAGCGACTCTTCTGCAGCTGCATACCTTTATGAGATAGGTTATGTAGCCTTTTGTTTTCACCACTGTATGTGCCCAATCCACTTCGGGGCGAAGCCAGTATAGTGGTTCTTGGCCCTGCTTGATAGCTTATGGTCTCAGACTCATACAAGTTTCCCAGGTTTCAAACTGTGTGGTAGGTACGTGGTCGCTGGAACCCACTTCGCGTTGTAGCATGCCTAGTTGTTTCGGTCGGACTGCAGGTTTTGTTTCACGGCACTGCTGATGTGCTTCACTGTCCTCTACTTCGCCCGCACTCTCTGTGCGTCGGCCAGTGAACTAACCGGGCAGCGGTAGTTCACGGTCCTGCAGTGCTGCAGCAGGTGACTGGCCAATGGAAGGTAGGCATGCCTCCTGGTGGTGAGTAGGGCAACTGGCAGGAGTTCGGCCTAGGGTGCTTGATAGATCCCGACCTGCAGGCGTGTTTGAGTTTTGAGGTCCTGGTTGCAGTCGGGTTGCCTTGCAGGTAGTAAACTGCCATGGTGTGATGCATTACTCCCCACTTTGTACATAGTTCACGCCACTCTTCCCGTGAACAGTGTGCCATTACCTATTAGTAACACTGGTGTAATCACAGCAGGGGTAGAACTCGGTGTCCAGTACCCGGGCGATGTTGTGTGCGTGTGCTAGTCCACTGGAGACTGAATAGGCCACTGTCCACCTGAAAAATGAGTCGCCCACTATTGCAATAAAGAGATTCTCGGCAATTGTTCGTGGGTAAGAGCCCATCAGGTCCAGTGAGACTGTCTCGAATGGCTTGGTCGGCATTCGTGGCTGTTGTTTAACACCATTTGCACAGCGGCGTTTGAAATTATTACAGGGCACGCACTCGCACATGTATCTGCATAGGTCACGAGTAGACCCTAGCCAGTGAAAGTGGGCCTGCACATTTCTCATTGTTTGTAGAACATCTTGGTGACCTGCAAACTGACTAGCATACACATTATGTAATGACAGTTGCTGCTCATATATAAGCATGTAGAGGTTCCACAGTGCTTCCATTCGGAGGGCCGGGTCTCAAGGCTTGAGCCCTTCGCTCAACACCATTTTCCATTGTTTTGTGTTTCTTCGGCTAGACAGAGCTGCATTTTGAGGCACTGTTGCTGGGCCGTTACTACCTGGACCTGGAGTTCGTCCAGCCTGGGTCTGTTCCTGTTGGCACCTCGATGGCATTACAGCTCGCCTTGCCCTCGCCAGGGCAGCAGGTCTTCCCACTCGTCTGTGTCCACTGCTACAGTTTAACCAGGCGCGTTTCCACTGCTACAGTTCGACATCTAGTTGATTTTTGGCACCGGGAACATGCTGCACTTATGATTGTAGTAATAAAGCCAATCGTGCTAGCTTACTGTGTGCTTCCCTCACTGAGTGTATCCACACTAGGCATCGGTTGTCCATCCGGAGCATGGAACGCTGGTATTTAAGGTAGGTTTGATACCTCTTGACGGCCCATGCTGTAGCGAGGCGCTCGAGCTCGTTCACATCATCCCTATGCTTCGTCAGTCCAAACTTCGCACTGCTGAAATCAATAACTTGCAGCTACTGATTGTCCCCGAATTGAAACAAAATGGCTTCTAGACCTCTTTCACTCGTGTCTGTTAGGAAATATAAACATTTTCTCGGGTCGCAGCAGGCTAGTGTGATGCATTGGTGTAACCGGTCTTTCAGAACCGCGAAGCAAGCATCATGTTCTGTTGTCAGCTGGTACTTCTGGTTGGAGATAGCGAAGTCGTGGATATACTCCCTCACCCATTTTACCAGGCCGAAAAATGTCCTAAGTTGCTTATGTGTGCATGGTACTGCATAATCGTTTATGATATGGCACTCCTGATGTCACCCTCCGACATCAGACGTTTCCTCCACTTTCACCATCTGGCTCCGTCACCTAAGAAAGCCACCAATCCATTCCACTGCTCATTTGTCCGCAAGGAGCTCATTTACCTTCCTCATGAAAATCCCATGGGGAACCTTGTCAAAGGTCTTTTCGAAGCAATGAAGCAGACATCAACCTGCTTCCCTTTATCTACTGCCTCTCACCAGATCCTCCAGCAGCCTTGCCAGTTGCTTCTCATAAGAATATCCCTTCCTAAATCCATGTTGGTAATCCTGAAGCCACTTCCTATAATTCATGACATCTATTACAAACTGCACAACTATAGTCTCTCAAAAAGCCTTCCCTGTATTTGTTGTGAGACTCGCAGGCCTGTAGCTTCCTGGCATTTCTCTATCCTCCCCGATTATAAGCTGGACCCACCAATGCGTCATTCCATCCCTGCGACAACATACCCTCCTCCAGTGACCTGTTTAACAACACCTCCAGATATCTAAACATCCCTCTCCCACCAAACTTAAGGGCTCCATTCCCTATTCCATCTGGCCCCACTGTCTTATTACTCTCTACCCTCCGGTTACCATAGCAAACTCTCGCTGACTCGTTCTAAGCTCACTATACACTGAAGAGCCAAAAAAACTGGCTCACTTGCCTAATATTGTGTAGGGCCCCTGCTAGCATGCAGAAGTGCCGCAAGACAACGTGGCATGGACTCGACTAATGTCTGAAGGTATTCAGGAGGCAATTAACACCATGAATCCTGCAGGGCAGTCCACAAATCCATAGGAGTACGAGGCGGTGGAGATCTCTTCTGAACAGCACGTTGCAAGGCATCCCTGATATGCTCAATAATGTTCATGTCTGGTGATTTAGGTGGCCAATGGAAGTGTCTACAGTCAGAAGAGTGTTCCAGGAGCCACTCGGTAGCAACTCTCGACGTGTGGGGTGTCGCATTGTCCTGATGGAATTGTCCATGTCCGTCGGAATGCACAAATATGAATGGGTGCAGGTGATTGAACAGGATGCTTACGTATCTGTCAGCTGTCAGAGTCGTATCTAGATGTATCAGGGGTCCCATTTCACGCCAACTGCACATGCCCCATACCATGAAAGAGCTTCCACCAGCTTGAACAGTCCCCTGTTGACATGTAGGGTCCATGGATTCATAAGGATGTCTCCATACCCGTACACATCCATCCACCCGATACAATTGGAAACGAGACTCGTCAGACCAGGTAACGTGTTTCCAGTCATCAACAGTCCAATGGTAGTGTTGGCGGGCCCAGGCAAGGCGTAAAGCTTTGTGTCGTGCAGTCAACAATGGTACAGGAGTGGGCCTTCAGCTCCAAAAGCCCATATCAATGATGGTCCGTTGAATAGTTCACACGCTGGCACCTGTTGATGCCCCAGCATTGAAATATGCGTCAATTTGAGAGAGGGTTGCACGTCTGTCACGTTTAATGATTCTCGTTAGTCGTTGTTTGTCCCGTTCGTTCAGGATCTTTTTCCGGCCGCAGCGATGTCGAAGATTTGATGTTTTACTGGATTCCCGATATTCACGGTACACTTGTGAAATGGTCGTACACGAAAATCCCAATTTTATCGCTACCTTGGAGATGCTATGTCCCATCTCTCGTGCGCCGAATATAACACTACGTTCAAACTCACTGAAATCTTGATAACCTGCCATTGTAGCAGCAGTAACAGATCTAGCAACTTTGCCAGACGCTTGTTGTCTTATATAGGCGCTGCTGACCACATCGCATTACTCTATAGGTTCCATACCACTGTTATTTGAATACGAAAGCCTATACCAGTTTTTTTGTCTCCCAGTGTATTACGCCCGTTCCCCATTATCCTCCCGATTGCACTCAGTCTGTTCCTTAAACTCTGACAAGTACAGAGCTTACAGTATCTCCCTTTTTCTTTCTCATCTGTCGCAGTAAAGCCATCCTTACCTTTCACAATCGGTAAACCACCCTCTCCCCCCCCCCTACTTTCTTAATTTCACGCTAACAATTTCTGCCATTCTTTACATTTTCCTTCCNCTACTTTCTTATTTTCACGCTAACAATTTCTGCCATTCTTTACATTTTCCTTCCCCTATCATGTTCCCCAGGTATTCAATCCTTGCATGTGATGTGGACCACTCCTGCATGGTCTGGAACTGCCACTGTCATCACGTCATCGGCCCTCAGTCGTTGCACCAGTGCGGCCCGCGGAACACGCATATCGTGCATCCCGATGCGTGTCCGCATCGTTCACTTGGGAATGGGTAATGACCCAATACCGAGTGACCCAACCGAGTGCCCGTGGTGTCCCTAGAGAGATCCGTGTAATTTGGATAGGAATGAAGTTTTAGAATGTGTATTAAATAGCATTAGAATTTATCGCCCACATGCAAATGTTCGTGAAATTCGCCCTTAGCGGTTGCGAAGTAATCGCAGTATAAATTTATGCCATGTGCATATTTAATGAGGTGTAGAATGGCAACACTAGGCTATTTTAAGTTTTCTATATAATTTTCCAAGGGTAATTGTGTGTATAATCAAGCCAATTGGTGATGTGGGAAATAATTAGCCTTTCTTTCAACCTGACCGTTCCGGTCGTAGAGTGCCTCAAAACTTCAGAGACCTAAATTTCCCACAAGCTCTGCAAGGCACCACATAATCATGTTTTGTATTAAAATTAGTGTTTAAGAAAGAACTCTGAACTCTCCTCAAGCTAAGGGATGTCCATCCCGAATGTTGAAGGGTCCTATTGTCTGTATGTTTTACAAGTTTATGTAATGAGGTCAGTGAACTAAGATATCTCGCAGGATGGCGTGAGCTCTCTGTGAAGATGCGGATCGCCCATGCTACCCCCAGCAGTCTGATTCCACGGGTCTTAGATGCTGCTCATGCATCACAATGTGCGGTACTTTCATACTTAGTTCTGAACACTTAACTGCAAAAGGTTAACATAATTCACTGGTACGTTTTTATTTAGTTTACCAACAGTCTTTCCCCGTGTTCGTAGCACCCCTCCGTCAGTTCAATTTACCGGCCCTGGAAGTTAATTACAATTGTAAGTTATCGCACCATTCATGGCCTTTTTGTACAGTAACAGCTGCTGGTAGGCCTTGTGAGTCAGGTTCGCTTTAATTTGCATTGCATACATGTAATTGTGTACACTATTCGGCAATACAATTTACTTGAGTTAACCGAAACTTGTGAATTCTCATTTAGTGTTGCATTTCGGGCCCTGGCTTTCCAGGAAGTCATCGATGCCTCAAGGAGGCATCCTTCATTTATAAGGTAAAAGGTAACAATAAGGTGTGCTCGGGAGCCTGAATACCATGGCTATATATTACATTTTCCTTTAAATTTGTATGGTATGAGTTTGGGGATACAGCCACATGGTCGTTCAGCCCACGATCCTGAGAACTGTGACTTCGTGCTTACCCCCTGTGAGCTGGCACATATTCTATTCGAAATAGGAATATTGTGTAATATTCTGACTTTTCTTAACATTGTTGCTGGACGACGTTCGCATTACTATCCCCGACTACTCAGGTAACATTACATTTTTTTATCTTTCTCTCTAACTCCCTACCCACTTGCTTCATACATTCATTAACACTCTCTATTCGCTTGTTACACCACTTAGAATGCATTCCCCTATAAATTCCTGACAGTATTTTAATCTCCCGTCCATTATATGGCGTGCCCCTCTCAGTCCTTGTCCTTTTCTTTGGTACAAAATTCTCCTGTATTACCTCTATTATGCATTTTAATTTTCCCCACAGTATTTCTACATTAGCCCCTTGTGCCCACTTCATGAACCTCTTGGCAGTAAGTGCCCTGTTCCCTTCTTATTACCTCGCCCATACTGCAACACCACCCTATCCTTAGCTTATTCTACCTTCATACCCCCAACTTTATATCCACCACTGTGATGCCATGGTTACTAATACCATTCAAAACTACAGAACCAACTATGGCATTCCCAGGCCTAACCAGCACCACATCCTGCATTGTTCCAGAACCCTTCTCCCTCCATCTTGTAGGAATTTCTACTGCCTGGACTAAGCCCCTGTTTAATAGCTGTGTTGTCATTCTCTACATCATGGTACCCATACTCTCTACTCCCTCCATCCGTTACACTACCAGCATATTCAGGTATCCTGCCCCTACCAGCCACTACCTGTCATTGAGCCTGTCTACCCCTATCTTGATCTCGTCGATGGCCTGCCAGCCCTGTCCTGGTTGCCTGTACACTGCCAGCAGTGTTGTACTCCTACATGTCCCACTTACTTCAATTTCTCTTCTAGTCCATATTTCAAACCCTTTCAATCCCTCTCTCAAGCACACCATTAGGTCCACCCCCTCGACCATCCATGTCTGTCCTGAAGATTGTAAACTTATCTTGGCCACATTCGCTGTCTAGGACTCCCTCACTTAACCATGTTTCCACTGCCACCACTATGTCCGCCACATATCCTCCAACCTTACCCGAGAAGCCTTCCAGCTTGCTGTATACACTCCTACAGTATGCTTTCACTCTGGTTTACTATCTTACTTTGCTTGCCCCATCTCTTCTTTCCTACAATCTTCCTGGATCTCACTCCCCTTATTGGCTCTGCTTCTGCACAAAACCCTCCTCCCCTGCCATGTGTTGGTTGCTATTTAAGCCCTCGCTGCTCTAGCCTATCACTCTCCAAGCAACCCGCCGTCTCCCTTCCGAACCGATAATCTAAGATCCGCTTTCCCGCTAAGATGCCACATTCATAAGCTCCCTATTGGATGTATATGGGATGCGAATAAATACATACGAGTAACATCTTTGGTGACATTTTATTTAATTGAAATGGGAGACAATATGACTGCTCTCAAAAATTAATATTTTACACTAGTTCTATTTTTCTTAATATTTTGTAGTTATTTCTCTTTTTCATGTGTGCTCGACATTTTATTTTCTAATATGACAGGTCGTTTACGGTCATAAGGGTGGGTTTACGATTAACTTAACAGATTCAGTGTGCCGTGTGCGTAGAATAGGAATCAATGTTTTAAAGGGTATTGGTTTATGACTGCTGTGTGCGGGTCGCGTTCGTCCTTGGTTTGACTTAAGATTTAAGATACCGTTACATTTTATATCTTACGTACAAGTCAAGACGAAGTAGCCAATCAGAGCCCAGTGATTCTTGTTGTTGACGGGAAACTGTATTAATATATTGGATTTAGGATATGCTGTATTGTAAAATAATTTGCAAAGAATTATTTGAATCGAGACGATACATTTTTATGTGGAGAACTATTCAAGATCATGTTTTATTTCCTGGAAGAGGTTATTGAATTCGCTTTATTTAACCTTCTACAGATTCACTGACGAAAAATGCCCCATGTTTGCATCGGCATTCCCTTCTATAAAACACTACTACAGGATTTTTTTTAAAACTTGTACACTAGCAGTAACCAAGAATTATTAAATATTTCAATTAACTTCACCCTTATCCATTCTTGCAGATTACTTCAGCTGATTTGGTAACCTACGATTCTGATTTTGACTAGACATAACAATAACTACATCAATCATAAACTTGAAAACTTATTTTCCGTGTATTTAACGAACTATAAGAACAATTGTTATTCTTCTTTATTAATCGTAAACCCACTTTAACTTTGATACTTGTAATGTTTTTTTTTTTTTTTTGCTCGCTTTGGGGTTTTTAATGTGAATGTGGGGACATTTATATTGTTGTGTAGGGATTTGGCAAAAGTTGAGTTGACAACAATGTCTCACGCCCAATGTTTGTTATGATACACTGAAATCTGCGGAATACGTGTCAAATTGCCTTCATGCAAAAGCAAATTTTACGGTAGTGTACAGAAGACTCATCTGAAAGCATTATTTGTGTTGTGTAGGGATTTGGCTAAAGTTGAGTTGACAACAATGTCTCACGCTCAATGTTTGTTTTGATACACAGAAATCTGAGGAATACGTGTCAAATTGCCTTCATGCAAAAGCAAATTTTACAGCAGTGTACAGAAGACTGATCTGAAAGCATTATTTGTGTTTCAAGAGGGAGCATAGTTTTTATTTATGTTGTGCGTTGAGTCATCACTAAAATTCATGTTTTCACTTCTACTCCAATAGCAGACGTACTGTCATGGATTCAGAAGGAAAGGTAAGCAGCCTAACTGTGTTGTGCAAAATGTGCATTCTCTTGCGAAATCAGTTTTGACAGGAGTTGCGTATTTTTGTCGAATGTTTTGAAGAAATTTTCTTAACCTGGAAAAATATGTATATTTTGTAGAGTAGAATTTTTACACCTAATATTTGGATGTATGCTAACCAGAAACAGAGAAATATAAAGTAGTGCTTATGGATAGAATATACTTGGGAATATGAGCTTTCAGGAGTGAATGTGACTAGGTAAGGATTTGTTTGGGAAAGTAATTAATATGATGTATGTAGTTATAGAGAACATAAAACTGTCAATTTCAGTGCCTTCGCCACTCTGTGGTGTGGTATGTATATCTTGCTATGCTTCAGGCATTGTATTCCAGACGTGAAGTTTGTTAATATTGCACCAAGGATATTATAATATATGAAAATTTTTCACAAGGTGGTAGCATTAGGTAATTATCTAGTTTAGGGGCTTTTCTGAAAAACACAATAAAAATTTAAAATTATGATATATTTCTACTCTACTAATGATGCAGAACACGAATATACTAGGGGCATTAACGTCCGACTAATTTCGTAATATGTGCCCACCTAACCTAACAAAACCTAACCCCACGATGGGCGAATCACTATTTTACATTTTTAAACTAACCTAGGATTGTTGGGTTTTACACTAACCTATGATGTTAGGGTTTTAAACTAACCTAGGATAGTAGGGTTTTACACTAACCTAGGATGTTTGGGTTTTATACTAACCTAGGATGTTTGGGTTTTACACTAACCTAGGATGTTTGGGTTTTACACTAAAATACGAATGTAGGATTGCAGGGATTTAAAGGAACCGTAAAACACACCAAAAGAATGTAAATTGACTCACCTAGGTAGGGGGCTGGTATAATTCCTCTGACGTTAATAGACACAAACAAACATATTTCGCAAGTTTTTTTTAATATGTTCTACTTATTTTAACACCACGGCCTCTTCAATATCAACTAGGTAAGCTATGCTCTTAAGTAATTTTGTTGAAAACAACCGTTTTTTGCAAAGCTTCATAAACGTAAACAAACTGTCAGAAACAGTCATGGTAATTATTAAGTTTAGGGGCTTTTCTGAAAAACACAAAAAAATTTCAAAATTATGATATATTTCTACTCTACTAATTACGCAGAACACGAATATACTAGGGGCATTAACGTCCGACTAATTTCGTAATATGTGCCCACCTAACCTAACAAAACCTAACCCCACGATGGGTGAATCACTATTTTACATTTTTAAACTAACCTAGGATTGTAGGGTTTTAAAATAACCTAGGGTAGTAGGGTTTTACACTAAACTACGAATGTAGGATTGTAGGGATTTAAAGGAACCGTAAATCATACCAAAATAAGGTAAATTGACTCACCTAGGTAAATAGACATAAACAAACATATTTCGCAAGTTTTTTTTAAATATTTTCTACTTATTTTAACATTACGCCCTCCAGAATATGAACAAGATAAGCTGTGCAGAACCTATTAATGTAACTTTTGTTGGTCTGGGACGTTTCTTTCAGAAACGTAAACAAACTGGCTATACTGCTCATTTCACAATTTTGTTCAATTTTTTAAAATATGTTGTACTTATTTTAAAGCTACGCCCCTAGTATATTCGTGTTCTATGTGATAAGTAGAGTAGAAATATATCATAATTTAGAATTTTTTTTTAGTATTTCAGAAAAGCCCCTAAACTTAATAATTACTGATCAAGGAAATTGTGGGGTAAAATCACTAGAAATACAAAAACACCTCAATTGATCATTTGTCCACCCAATTTCATAATATGTGCCCACCTAACCTAACTTTACCTAACCCCATGATGAGTGAATTACTATTTTACATTTTTAATCTAACGTAGGAGGATTGTAGGGTTTTAATCTAACTTAGGATTATAGGGTTTTAATTTAACCTACAATTTTATTATAATCTAGGATTTTTGGGTTTTAAAGTAACAGTAAAATATACCTGACGTATATGAATTAACGCACATAGGTACGCGGCGGGTACAATTCCACTGTCCTCGGCCAATTCAACTACTGTCGTGATCTACTAGAAACCCAACTATTAGCGGCCAAAACAACCTTAATTCCATAAACTGGCAAACGCACAGAAGCACTCGTATTCTTCAATTCTTTAATCTTTTTTCACCATTCTTCAATCACAAGCCTTCACACGGGCGAGTTCGGACGTTGCAAACCACGCGCACACAATACTACACTCACCGCGAACCACACACTATTCCATATACCAGGTGACTAAACACAGTTTTCGCGTCTGCGCAGATAACATTACATGGCTATTCAACATGGCGTCCAACGTAAACAATGCGGCCGAACTGCTCGTAATTTAATCTATTTTATTTAGTACGTTCTACTTATCTTACCATTACGCCCTCCTCAATATTAAAAAGGTAAGCTGTGCAAAACCCATTTATGTTACTTTTGTGGATCTATGACGTTTCATTCAGAAAAACCCTTATTCTGTATAATAATTACTGAGGTCACGGTAACAGAATAGCAACCCTAGAACTGCAAGGGAAATGCTATAACAATCTAGATCATCTACAGAGGTCACTGGTAAGCTGTGACTTTGTAATGAGTAACTTATGCCTAATAAATTAATTCATTGTGTTTAAAAATAATTAAAAATAATAATTATAATAGCTGTAGGACAAAAAGTTTACTTTTTTGTGCAAGCATTGCAGAGAATGCTATCAATAATAATGTCCGGCAAATTGGGAGCACTGCGAGTATTGAGGGGCTGAGTAGCCAAATGAGCACAAGTGTAAATAGCTTGAGGGAAGATGTAAATACCCAATTTACTAATGTAAAAGAAAAGTGTAAATGAAAATGTATATAGCCAAATAACTAATGTAAGTGATTTATTTGACCAGAAAAAAGGATCAATAATGCTGTGTCCAGGAAGTTTTTGCTATGAAACAGAGTTGGTGGAGAGGGGCAAGGTAGTGTGTTGAACCTGAAAGGCCAAAGTAGAGTTTTATCAATGGGAGGTGGTTCAGGGGTTTGTTTTGTAAATTTCTGTAACATATTTTTTATTTGATAGCATAAATTATTATTATATATATATTTTGTAATTATCCAGAGTAGCATTTTTTTTGTAAAAAAAAAACCCCGAAAAGTGGTATATTTCCACTCTACTAATTACGCAGAACACGAATATACTAGGGGCATTAATGTATGACTAATTTCGTAATATGTACCCACCTAACCTAACAGAACCTTACACCACAATGAGTGAACCACTATTTTACATTTTTAAACGAACCTACGATTGTTGGTTTTTAAACTACCGTAGGATTGTTGGGTTTTAAAACTAACCTAGGATTGTAGGGTTTTAAACTAACCTCCCTCTTTTACAAGAAAAGAAGTAAAGATCAGCAGAGAGGTCCCCTCGACCCGTGGCTGGTCTTTGTAACTGATGTGGTGGACAGTGCCCTGCTGTAGTTGGTTGTGATTTATGTTTGGTTACTGCAAAATGGAGCTCTTTGGCCATTCGATGGGCCTTGGCACAGGATTTCATTCAAGTGGAAGAGTGGCCTTCTTTCTGTTCATCCTGAAGAAGTGTGNCTGTGAATCCTCCAACAGTGTTTCAAGGCTGTTGTCATACAGTCAGGGCAGCCACCACGACCTCTGTCTTGGTCCTTTTTTTTTGTAGTAGCTATTGTAGCTGTGTCTGATGGCTGGTGGAGTGCTCCGGTTTCTTGACCAACTTCTGGTGGATCACCACATTCTTCTTGTTGATGGTAATTTGTGTGCCCAGGAGCTAGCCACGGCCACAGGCATCTTAGGCTTAGAAAAGCAAGAATGGGGAAGGAACTGCCCATGGCCTGTAGCAGGGAATCATCCCATCATTTGCCGGGTGAGATTTTGGGAAACCAGGGAGAACAGAAATCAGGATGACGAGATCAGTAATTGAACCAGTGTCCTGCAGAATGTGAGTCCAGAGGTTCACCACTGCGCTCTTCCTCATTGTGCAGGTGTAAACTTTTCGATTCACAGCATGGGATGGGACACTGTCTCATCATTATTTTAGGAAACTGTGTTGAATTAATTAAATAAAATCAGTATTCAAGACAATTCTGATTTATTTAATTTCAGTTTTAAACATCCATTGGACAGTTTCATGGCGGTGTGAATGTTTTGCTAGAAGAAGGGAGGGGGGTGTATGGGTACCTCCCCTGTGTCTTCTCCGGATCCACCTCTGATTATCTTGCACTGAGAGCAAAGGTTTGCTGTCCAGAAGGTCGTCTTTTGCAACTGGTTCAAGTGCTCACAAGTGGCTTTATGCTTGACAGAATGACATCATTACCACTTGGGTGACGTTATAGTCTGTGGAAACTGCAACCCGTGATGTTGTAGTTGGTTTACCAAGGTGACTGCATTGCGACTTGAGATTCATGTCTAGAAGTTCGTGTAGCAAATTATTGCTCTCATGTCTTTATTTCAGTGTTGCATTCAATTGCACACACACCACAACACAGCATTTGTGCATTGCAGTGGAATTATCCCTTTTTCGTATACACAGTGGCCTCAAAATGATCACTGTTGCTGATGTTGTTCCCAGGGTGATTGAGAGCTAGCAGGAAAGTTAAGTCTATTAATGATCACAAGTAAATTTGTGTCAATAAGCTGACTACACGTTCACTTCAACATTGTGTTGCATGTACTACTAAGGTTCATGATAACAATGTACGCAACACTGTATGAAGTGTTNCATGATAACAATGTACGCAACACTGTATGAAGTGTTTTATTCTGTAACTGGTTGCCCACGCTTCTGATATCTGGTTCACTCTTATCTCCAGTCACTGCTTCTTCCTGCTTTTGGCTTGCCTCTCGGCATCCCACCAACTCTGCATCAGCGATAACTCTTAGCGTCGTCATTGTCTCTGGTGAAAGTCCGCCACAGTGCCTTGCCCAACCCTTGGCTTGACTCAATTCATAAGCACTAAATTAATACACAAGTTGATTGGTTGATGGTTAATTATAGCTTTTTTCAACATCTGCACTTTTATGCTGGAAGGCTNAAATTAATACACAAGTTGATTGGTTGATGGTTAATTATAGCTTTTTTCAACATCTGCACTTTTATGCTGGAAGGCTAATTGATGGATGCCTTAGCTTCAAAACTCTTTAAAGTTAAAATTAAAAATGATGCATCCATGGATTAACCAGAATTTGAAATGAAAGTAACCATTGTGGCTTTGGCCACAGATGTTGCAAATACCCGTTTGGTTCACATCTCACTTTTACAATGTCCCATTGTTACGGATATAGGTGAAGGTATTGCACTGCCCGAGTAGTGGTGAACATGTTGCAGTGTGCTTAAGTGACGGCCATTGTTTTGTACGAATATGTAATTGTGCATCCAATAAGTACCAATAAGGACTGATCTAGTTGTATGTTCATGATTACCTACCAGCAAGATGCTGATATCCATCATCTTTAACCATAGTGTGTAGATATGTGCAATATTAAAATTCATTACTGAAAAACTTAAGTGAGTTAAGGGTGCTGCCTAGTAGAAGACTGGCAGAGTGAAACACTAGGGTTTTTACATGTTAAATGACTTAAGTGTATCTCAGCCACTTTTCACAATATCACTTCCAAACAAAAATTGCTGTGTAACCTTAGAAGGGAAGAACCATACTACAAGAGAGCAAGTTGCAGTAAATTATTAAGAGGTTTTTTTTTTTTTTTTTTTTTCAAAAAAAGTTTGCAGCAATGTGGCCCAAGCACAAATGGATACATTTTTTTTGTTTGAAAGTGATATCTTGAAAGGTGACAGAAACATACCTAAAATCTTTTAACATGTAAAACCCTATTATTTTGCTCGTCCGGTCCCGCGCAAGCAGCTATGTTAACGAATTCAAATACTCAATATAGAAATATTTCAGTGTTAGGTTGGCACATATTGTATTGCCTAGCATGAGTGTGTGGATGTATATTAGGGAAGTCCGTTACATAAATCATTTTTGTATTTTTTAATTTAGGTGTTAATGTGACATGTGGCTGAAGTTACATGCAGATGTAACTTCATTGCAGGTTATGTTGCAGTCATGGTTCGTAAAATAATAAGTTACCCCATTGTGACTTGTAGGTGTGTCAGCTAACCATTTCAAAATGAGATATGTGGGAGTGTAAATTCTAATGTCACTGGAAAATCCCATAAATGACTGTTTTGTTTGGTGTTAGTAGCACATCATTTGGTATTATTGCAGAGTTGGTAAGGCCACATTGTAAACCTTTGAAAGTTTATGTGAAACAGAACTGGCTGACATAAATTTGCTTGTGGTGTAGTGGTCAGACTACTATCCTCCCACCAAGGAGAACAGTTCAGTTCGCAGCAGGGTCCGCTGGATTTTCATATCTGGGAAATATGGCGAACATTGCAGTTGGCCAGGCAGGTTTTCTCTGAGCAATCCTGTTTCCCCCACCCTTGCATTCAACTGCTACTCTATCTTCACCTCACCTCACTTCAACATTACCAGTGCTCAAGATCTCACTGTTAAGCACCAACCAAAACCTCTCAATTCAACTCTCAACTTAGGACATACACTCAGTGTTGCAGATTCAGATTTATGGAAAATCACTAAGGACACTGCTAAATTTGCCAGATTTCTATATTATTTCTGTTACTAGGTGGAGTTTAAAAGTCACTAACTCCCTATCTAATCAATAGAAAAGTTATGTTATAATACCACTAAAATATAATTAAAAAATAGTGTAGCAACAATGTCTTTAAATTGGCAACACTGCATACATTTCATACTTAGGTAATGTAACTTTCAAGATATTGTTTGCATGAGAAACTTGTATTTTGACTTTGACAATTAAAACAAATGTTTCCTTCCAGGTACTCAACCTGAAAACGTATTGATCACATACTTGTGAAATTTGAAGAAAGCAATTGTATTGGATTGTACCTCAGATTTCCCACCAATAAAATCATGTCATTGTTTTAAGTTCTGTGATTATTTGCTTCTCTGCATAAGTAGTGCATACCATTTTAGTATACTTAGAATGTTGAAGTGCTGGGGCGTTTTGGTGGGTTACCAGTGCCGTATATAGCGCTCTTTGTTTCCGTATATCTCCTGCACAAACCTACCACTTGGGCCGCGTTCCACTTGGTCCCGACAGCAGCTGAAATTACTGACGAGCGTTCCTTTACATACTGATTCTGCTGATCAGTAAGTGACTAATGGCGTTGTGGCGTATGGGTTGGAGGCTATACTTCCGGCTGAAACTACTGACGTGCACGAGGTCAGGCAGTTCTGAGTAAAAGCAGACGCCGCAGCACGGTGGCGATGGATAACGAGTGCAAGCTGCATTGTTGTTATCTGCAGAAGATGCAGGTGGAAAGAATATCTTAAAATTCTTCGATCTCATCATCAATTGATGAGTCTGAATCGGACGAAGATGAATATAAAAAAAGTCCCCGTCCCGGTTGGCAATATGTTTAGGCCTACCATTGCTTCACAGCACATAGCAGAGAAGTCATTATTCCTGCTGAAAACTCTGCTGATGAGTGTTCCACCTGGTTCCACTACTGAGTGCGGATTTTTGCTGATGGCGTTCCTTTTGGTATGCTACTGGTCAGCGCTGTCAGTATTAAGTGGAATGCGGCCTTGCTAGGTAGGGTCTTTATAAAATAGAACTTCAGAACACATATTTATTTTATACCATTTAGTGCAAGAGATAAATATGTAAGTATTAGTGTAGTGTTGTTACTTATCTACCTTTTTCAGTTGTTTTGTAACAAAATTTGGTATGTCCTAACTATTGTAATATTTTATCGAGAATTTAAAGGTGATTCATTACTTGTTTTATGATTTTCTTTGTTTGTGCGGATTACAGGATGGTGAGAAGTCAGAACAGAAGTCACCTTTTGAAAATCTGAGTCACCCAGAACTTGTGAAAAGATGCACAAAATTTTTGAGCATAGCTCAGAGCGCCAAACATGCGAAAGATAGTAAGTCACAGCTATTTAGTGGTTTCACATTTTGAATGGGATATTATTCATTGCCATAATTCACTACACTTGTTTGTAGAAATAATTATTTTTATTCTTATCCAAAAATTCAAAAAGCTGTAATTTCTAGTAAATTGCTTGAATTTGTTCACAAGGTGCAAGGTGCTTTACTTTAATGTAAAAATTTTCAGAAGTTTGTTTTAAAGAATAGCTTATCTCATTTCACTAATCTATACAAAAATTAAGAGTTGAAATGTGGTGGTGTTGAAAAAAGGAACTTTTTGTCACTATGAGACTAACAAACTTAATGTTTTGCAGCTTATAGACAGTTGCTCTCGGAAACAGAAGCAAAGGTGAAGCATTTGGAAGAAAAGCTATCCAAGTATCAACAAGATGATGGATCTCGAAAAGTACAATGTAAGGTAGGTAAGGAAATTGAAATTGAGATTCTTTATTAGCTGTGACATATAATATACATGTATAGCTTTGTCATAAAAGTACAAATTAGTAAAACAAGGCAATCACATATTTATAACTGATGATTATCATCACATTGGAAGTATTAATTACAGAAAATAAACCATATTATATACTAACTATACATTTCAAAAAACTCATTTAAACAATAAAAAGCATTTGCAATTAAAATGTACTTAATTTTATTTTTAAATTACATTACAGGCATTTCTCAAATTGAAGTTGGAAGGCTTTTAAATAAATTAATAGCAGTGAATTGAAAACTTTTTTGCATCTTAGTGTATTTACAAAATTCAGTTATAATATTATATCTATATCTGGTTAAATGATGATGAACAGAAGCTTGGTCAGAAAATTGGTTCAAATTTATTTTTATGTAGGTGTAACAGTTGTAAATATACAAAGAAAGGAAAGTCGTTATTCTATGTTCAATAAATAAAAATTTACATTGTGATCTTGATGGTTTTTTGCACACACTTTTCTGAAACACAAGCAATTTTTTAGCATTAGAATAATTACCCCAAAACAGTATACCATAATTAAGATGACTATAAACAAAATCAAAATAAGTCATTTTCAAAACCTGCATAGATACTAAATTTAACAATTTTTTAATAATGAAAAGATCTTTTAACAATTTTTGTAGAAATATAATTGATGTGTTTCCCCCAAATGAGATTAAATTCAATAAACAGACCTAAAAATGTTATCTGAACTGAGTCCTCCACATTATCAAATTTTTTTAAGTTTGAAATACATATATCCTGAGTTTTTGTCAATATTAATACATCGTCTGAATAAAACAGACCTTGAGTGTGAAATACAGTGAAATGCAGTGAAATACACTACTGTTCATATAACTCCAACTGTCTGTGTCTGACATTCTGAAGTCCCAATATGTGTGGTTGCATTTTAGTTGTTAGGCTTATCCAGAAGAACGATGTCGTATCAAAAGGCAACAGTTTTTTTCAGTTTCTCATAACTCTTGTAGGGTTAGGAGTAAAGAAAATGTTTCAGTAAATTGTGTTTGGCAGTGCACTTCGTCAGTTATTTAAATTTTGTGATTAAGTTGTTTTACATTCAGATAAGTAAGGAAAGCAACGTTGTGGCAAGTAAAGGTGAAGCAAGACTTTCTGTTTGTGGAAGAAAGAAGTACCATTATTACAGCTGTGGGAAGTTCTTTAACAAAAATAGCATTTCAGTTAGTGTAGCTGTGTACACATTTATTTGGTTCCAGTTAAAAGTATTTATGGAAAAAGTTATAATTTGCATTGAAGTTTTTCTGTGTTTTTGTTTCCAACATTTTGATGTGTCCGAAACGTAGTAGTCAGTAGCTGTCCAGAAGTTAGGGCCAGTATTTTCAGATGTGTGACAATCCACACGTGGTACAATGGCCCCATCCGTCACTCGAATCAGTCACTTCGACCACTCTCGCCCCTATCCCTGCAGTGGGTAGAAGGCCTACTTCAGGGATTTAATTATACTTAAATTAAACACTACAGAAAGTTAACATTATTGTATTTGTGTGAATGGTTTTATGTTAAGAACTAATATTTAATGTGTGTGCATAGGATATGCTTGCACAGCACTGAATAAACGTAAATAAAATACATTATGAAAAGGAGACAGAAAACACAATCACTCACAGGGTGGTACTCATGGATACACACACAAAATCTGGACGAACACATTTTCCACGCGGATGTGCAGTTGCGGTTTTTCGTTGGTTGGGACGGTTTCTTCAGGCGGTGAGTGGTGGTACACTGCAGTCTGTTGAGCTGTGGTTGGCAAATAGTGAACCTAGTGGCCAGGAGGCAAACTAGGGTGAGGCTCATTCCTGTTACATAGCGAGTATATTTTTCGAAGTTATTCTTGTGTGGCAAACACAAAAGTAAACCACCCCCTTGCCACGTACCTACTATTTCGTGTACATTTAATTGTACCTACAGTGGGTACCTTACCATTGTGTGGTAAAATGTGTATACCACCCCCAGGACAGGAGGTAATGAAAATATCCCAGAACAGTTTCCATTGGGTGAAACCAGACCCGCCTAGAGGTTTCTCAGATCCTGGGGTCAAACAACAGTGTTTGGGCTCTCGCCCTTCCTTCTCCCCAAGCCAAGAAATTCAACAATTTCCCATGAAAGTTGTATCGAAAATGTATTAATGTATATTGAATTTTTTAAACTGCAGTGTAGAACAGCCATGTGAGTTGGTAAATAAGGAAGAGAAAAAATAAATGAAAGTGGTTGTTAAGATATGGAAAGTAAGTATTATGTTGTATATCATAACTTAACACACTTTGAAGTGTATGACTATTTGCATTTAACTTAAAATGTAGGTGACTGGTTGTACAGCGTAGAAATGATACAGACTCCAGAGTATCTTTTTGGTTGAGAGAGGGGAGGCTTTTGCAAGAGCTCACTACATAATGACTTGACTATGCTGTTTTAAGAAGTTTGCAGAGGTGTGGCACAGTGTATTGAACCTAAATAGGGATGAATTTGACCACCTACCGATGGAACACACTGCGGAGTAAATTCTTTAATACAAAAATCATATTTGCCCCTAGAATTGCCAACTTATACACTGAAGAGCCAAAAAAACTGGTACACCTGCCTAATATCGTGCAGGGCCCCTGCGAGCCGCAAAACGACGTGGCATGGACTCGACTAATGTCTGAAGGTATGCAGGAGGCATTTCACACCATGAATACTGCAGGGCAGTCCACAAATCCATAGGAGTGCGAGGCAGTGGAGATCTCTTCTGAACAGCACGTTGCGAGGCATCCCAGATATGCTCAATAATGCTCATGTCTGGTGATTTACGTGGCCAATGGAAGTGTCTAAAGTCAGAAGAGTGTTCCTGGAGCCACTCGGTAGCAACTCTCGATGTGTGGGGTGTCGCATTGCCCTGCTGGAATTGTCCACGTCCGTCGGAATGCACAGATATGAATGGGTGCAGGTGATTGGGCAGGATGCTTACGTATCCGTCACCTGTCAGAGTCGTATCTAGACGTATCAGGGGTCCCATTTCACGCCAACTGCACACGCCCCATACCGTGGCAGAGCCTCCACCAGTTTAAACAGTCCCCGGTTGACATGTAGGGTCCATGGATTCATGAGGATGTATGTCTCTATACCCATACACGTCCATCCGCCCGATACAATTGGAAACGAGACTCGTCAGACCAGGCAACGTGTTTCCAGCCATCAACAGTCCAATGGCGGTGTTGGCGGGCCCAGGTGAGGTGTAAAGCTTTGTGTTGTGCAGTCAACAACAGTACACGAGTGGGCCTTCGGCTCTGATGTGCAAAAGTTTAATCGTAATGTCGGATAAGCATTGATTTTTTAAATTTCCACTTGGTAGTGCCCTTCGTGAAATGGGACCCAGGGCACTTCTGGGTGGGCCTGGGTGAAACCAATCATGTCAGCCACTGGGCTAATTGAAATGCACATCAAACCTGATGATGACCCTTTTGTAGCCACAAAAACAAAGGACAAAGTAACCTGAGGTGTTAGCACCATGGTATATAGTGATCACAGCTTTTCTTGTATTGAGCACATGCTAGCGGCATAGCTACTCTGTACTGTGCCAGTATTTTTTATATTACAGCTGTGTTTGTTTTTTTTTTTACATAAAAACTGTGTGAGTGGAAAATCATGTTGCCTTCAGTTACAATTGAGATAACAGTTTCTGTTGGTTTCAGGAGTTGCACTGTATTTTTGGTATGTACAGTTATGTAGGTTTTGTTGGTTAGCAATATTTTTCTTATATAGTGGGTAATGTTTGCGGTAAACTGTTTGTAGGAATGTGAAAATCATCAGAAAGAAGAGCTCAAACTGCAAAATCAAATAAGTGCCATGGAGGAAATGGTAGCTACTCTGACAGAGCAAAAGTTGTCTACAGCTATGGAGGTAAGTGTACAGGGCAGTAGTATGTAGTACATATGTTAGGAAGCAGAAATACCTGAAGATGAGAGTTTCTTTGTGTGTTGCATGTAATGTAAATGGATTTTTGTCGTATGATAAAATTTTTATCCCTTAAAAAAAGTTAAAAATGTCATAAGGCAAGATGTATTGTGTCAGCCCTTTCAGTGAGGGACTGAAAGATGCCCATAATGTCTCGGTAACATGACATTGCAGGACACTTGCAGTGAAGATGTGGCATACTGTAATGCTGGGGTGACTGCGAGTATATCAAGAATATTACCAGCCATCAGTAATGTGTACCACATTTTCTAGACATAACTGTGATCTACCAAGAATCAGTCCTGGGTTGCGCTGGCATGAAGCCTATGTTCTGGCAAGATAAGAGAATTCTTATGTTCATGTTTAATAAAATAGTGTTAGATAAAATACTTAGGCAATAAATGCCTATAATAGAATATCATGAGAATGATATTGTAGTAAAGGTAGGTAATGAAATTAAGTGTAAAGTACCGTATTCTCCCCAAAATAAGACAATAGTTTTCACTTTAAACTGTATTTAATAACAAGGGGTGGTCTTACAGTTGACAGCAAACTGTTTCAACCTACAATAACACGCAGTGTTTAAATAACCATTCGACTGTCAATCACATCTCATGTAAATGCAAATATTTTTCATATAAATACACACACACAGTTGATAATAATGCTAAATATAATTCAGTTATATCTAAACTTTTCTATTTACATTGCGGTTATAGCACTAACCTACTGCTGCTATGTAAATAATGGTGGCCATTTGGAAGAAATTCAAAACATGAAACTCGTAGAAAACATGGTATGAAATTAGTGTGCACTTTTTACATACCACGGCTGTTCCAAACTGCCAACAACCTGCAGTAAATGATGCATGGTTTTGGTTCCATAAGGGTGGCTCTGTGTGTACATATTTCTTTCAAGTGTTTAGTACCTATGTTCATATTGTTATTTTAGTCTATGGTTATGTTTTTGTTTTATCATTGTAAACAAAACAGAACTTTGTAAACAGTAATCTGAAAATATTTTCTGAAAGAAAAGAGTAAAAATAATATGCTGTATACAGTATTTTTTTAATATCTTAAAGAAATTGAATATTAACATTTATTATAGTGTACATTTATAGCATAAATTTCAGTCATTTAGTATTTAAATGTAGTGAAGTGATTTAAGCAAAATAATCAAAAGTGTTTGAGCTTATTATTTTTTTGTGATTCCATGCAGTGACTTTCTGAGCAAAAAAAAATTAAAATTGTAAGCAAATTATTTTTCTTGAAACATGATCTCATAATATGGGGGTCTTACATTCAGGGTCATCTTATTTTTGAGTGAAAATGGTAGATAGCAGAAAAAAAGAAAAACAACTGTGGTAGAGCAGGTCGGAGATACTGGAACACTATGGTAAATAAAAAGTGTTAGATGTGAAGGTATAGAATCTGATATGCAGTTGATAATGGCAATAGTGTATTGGCTTTAACGGAAGAAAAAAATTGCTTACTGTAACCTGCTTTTTAAGAACTGGACTTACAATATCTTTTTGATTAATGATGAAAACTAATACTGTGCTTGGTTTGTCTTTTTCTGTGTTGCTTACCTAATATGTCCATAGAGACACTGGCAGTTTCTCATCTCCGTGGTACTCTAACATGCACAAGGTTGTAGTACTGTCCTGCTCAAAGATATTTATTGTCAGACTTCTTGCATTCAAATCATTCCGGTGTGGCCAGCTATGAATAAGCATACAAGCAATTTTATATACGTACCTGTTTGTATGTAGCCGATAAAAAGCATTTGTGTAATTTCATTATAATACAATAAATCTTCTTTTATTTACAAGAATATTTATTTTCTTATGAAATTTATAATGTGTTATCAGAATTGTATGCATTTTTCTATCCTGTGTTTCTGGCAGGTTGCATAATTGGTCAACAAAGCTCTTTGGCAAGCTTGGGCACTCAGGGTGCCAGATAGTAAAACATAAAACAAACTTTCTTTATTTTATGCCATCAAAATTTACCTAAAATCCAAAATGGTGACTTGAAATATTTTTTGTTATCCATTGTTTTTACATTTGCTTATGGTTATTTATTGTATGCCGCTCTGTAGTCAATAGGTACTAAATTAAGTACTTTCGGTGTACATTTGCTGAATATTTGTAATTACGTTTGGATAGATTTCTTTACTATAAAAAGGGGTCCTCAGTGGTGCAGTAGTCAAGACTACTTGCCTTCCACCTAGGTGAACCGGGTTCAATTCCTGGCGGCGTTGCTTCCAGATATTCACATGTGGGAATCGTGTTGGACGATGCTGCTGGTCGGCGGGTATTCTCGGGGATCTCCCGTTTTCCCTGCCCTTGCATTTCAGCACTGCCCCATACTCACCTCACTTTACCCTCATCAGCTTTCAAGACCTTGATGTTAAAAGCCGCCCAAATCTCTTCACTCCAGTTTACTATTAAAAACTGCAACTTTATAAATGTATTTCATGCATTGTGAGCTTCAGCAAAATGAGAGAAATATTTTCTCATTATTATGTACAGTATTATTGAAGTTGTCATGGGAGTATTTCAACACACAAACCTGCAGTTGAGTCAATCACGTTAATAATTTCTTTCAGAAAAAAAATTGCTGGGACATGCCACGTTTTTGCTTCATTTTCTCCACTTTATGGGTTCTGCCTGCCTGCCTGCCTGCCTGCCTGCCTGCCTGCAGCTATTTTGCATGTTTTGTACCGCTTTGTTTTGATGGCATTAGATGTACGGTTGCCAGAAGGGTGGGACAGTGTTTTATTTTTACCCTCAAGAGTTACCAATAGGTACCAACTATGAAACACAAACATAGACTCCCAATCATTCTGAAACTTACCAACTCAATAATACTGTAATGCTCACTCTGAATTCAACTACACACTAAAATACATTGCCAATACTCTTGATACAGAAAGCCGATCCACTGGGCTTAATATCAAAATGACTAGAATATAAATTTATGGGAATAAATATAAAAAAACGTAGGTTAGAAATATTACCAATGATGTGTAAAATACACACAGAGTAAAATATTTTTACTCTTTCAGATGTTATGACTACTAATCAAATTAAATCATGATTGAACCAGGAGCGATCTTTTTCTACTACTTGTTCAACAATTTTACTGAGAAAAAATTGGCCTTGTTTGTCTACTAAACTATTCAAACAAAAAATTTTACAAGGCTCATTATCACAGATTGTGGCTAAAACACCCTAGCTAAAATTTATACACAACTCATTATCAAATGACATTACACAAAATTAAATGTAAAATCACAAAGGACACGCATCATTGCTAAAGTTTACTAGGGGACTTAACACTATTGTGAAAAATTACCCTCAAGTTGCCTTGGGGAACAGCTGTTTTGTGTAGACTCATACCTGACCCAAAGAATCAGACAATGGGTAAGACAGGTGCACAGCGAACACCAGTCGCTCAGGTTCTCAAATTACATGCAGAAACTTTCTTAATAAAACACAGCGCACAAAATACACAGTTGCGTTGCACAAAGCAAATATTGCAAAGAGTCAGCGACGTCATCCATTTCACGACTACAAAATCCAAACTGTTCAGATCACAGTTTATGGCAAACCGACATTAAATCGCAGTCAGTCTACTTAAACGTCATTAATCTGTGCCTTCACATAGTCACGCTGCTCAACACTCAATCTGGGTATTTCATGAGTAACAAAAACATAATTCCCAGCGAGCACTGTTCCAACTATAGTTCATAGCAGACCTGTCTGTATTTACCGTCAGACAATTACAACACATATCAAGCAATGCCTTTGCATACTGTACAATTCGCAGTCTCAGTCATGTGACGTACATAGATGCAGAGCTGCCAAGCCACCGTGCCCGCCAGAACTCGTTGCACACCCGCGTGTACATATGCGTCACCCGTCAAGTGTGACAGCTCAAAACCCAAACGCTGCTCACCGCCAGCCATTGTGACTCAAACTCGACTTGCTGCCTCCCCACCGCAGGAGCTCAAACATGACTCGCCGTGTACGGCTAGCACATCTGTTGCCCACCCCCTCACCCAAGTGGAAACTTCAACAACTTCTCACACCGACAAGATCTAGACGTGCCAGAAAAAAAAAAAGCTGCCAACCTAACCAACACACGATACCCCAGACTAACTGCATTTTCAGCGTGGAAATGACAGCTGTTCCCTGCTCAGCCAACATATGACGTCCATACGTCAGTTCGAGACCTCGAAACACATGGGCCTTAAGGCAGACTCTTACTCTCCCTTCCACTTGTCTCATTGCCTTTACATGCTAGGTGCTCGACTGATAGGCACTCTAATAAAGATATAAGTATGATGCTTGTCTAAAGATAGCTCTATAGGTTTTGTATGGCAACTTTCACAGCTAAAATTTATTCTGAAAACACTTGTTTTATCCATTTTCACACACCAAAAAGTAATCGTTGAAAATCCTTGGAGTTGAAATGATAACTGTGAACTTGTCTTTGGACACAAAACATTTCTGAAATGCTTTTCTTGATCAGACACCTCTTCAAAACATCCAACAGTTTTTTAATTACGTGTTTGCTACAAAACTTTTGCAATGCACTTTATGTGCCAGCCAGGTGGAGCCCTTAAAATGGTGTTGATGATACCTGGTTCATTATAAAAAAAGAAGCAATCTTTGGATCATAATTGTCAAACATTTGTTTTATGTTAGCGGAAATGTTACTGGATGCAGCATAAATGCTTTTTTAATATTTTGAGTGCTGCAGATGTAATATTGCATTGCAGTGAATTTTAAGTTTTAAGACCACTTCTATTCAAATAATATTACTTGACCTTAATTCAACAGAGTTAAATGGAGTTTGCCACCAAGTTATGATGTCTGCATTCTTTGAAGGCGTTGGTGAAGTAATATTATTGTGAGCGTCACAACTGCTGTTGGGTGAATTTACGGGCAGTGTGGTGCAGCCGACGAGGGGAGAGGTACGTGTGCACGTAGCCTGCTGCATCCTGATGCCATGCTAAAAGCATTAGTCTCCGTGTAAACAGTCGCGCATTTGCTGTTGCGCACCAAATATTTCTGTAACAATTTGTACACAACCGAGCCGTTAGTATGATACCAGCTGCCGCCAGCTGGGCAAGTTCAGGGAACCATAATATTACATCTGCATCATCAAAGTTGCTAATACTGTAGAACCAATACTACTAGATTGGTTGCGTATAGTATGGTGGCTCTTTTTACTCAAGTGCCTAGATCTCCTGGCAAGGGGCATTTTACACATCCTCTAGGCAGCTAAACTTTGTGGATGCTTGCAATTTGCATTTTACATGAAATTGTCCTTAGTAGGCAAGCCGGAGATGGGGATCACAGAGAAATGAGTTGGAGAGGTGTTGTGTGTTTGTAAGAGTTTGGATTTATGAGATTCTTCATTGATAAGAATTTGATCTTTAGTTATTTCAATAATTATTAGTAATATTTATCCAGGTACAGCATTTCTAATGTTGATTGCTGATCTTTTACTGAAATGTTAAGCTTGTGCATGTTGTGTTGTGTTTGTAATTATAATAATCTAATGAACTATTGAAAAATTTTTGCAGATGGATAGATTGAAAAAGCAAAATAAAATTGTGGAAATTCGGCTAAGTGATCTTACGGGAGAAAATGTAAAACTGAAGGCTGAGCTTGATGAACGGTCAGATCTTGAAATACGTTTGGAGGCTGCAGAATCAGAGTTGAAATCTTTGGATGCAAAACATCAGTTGTGTGACGGTAAGGAAGTTATAAATCAGCAAAGTTCACCAGTTACAACAATGGTGACTTGAGCATTTTGTTAAAATTAGCTTTAAAAGTACAATTTTTATTTCTTTATTTGTCTTCCTTATTGTGAGGTGGTGGCACAGTGTAAAAACCCTAGACTCACATTTCGGAGGGCCTGGGTTTAATTCCTGGTCCGGCCATCCTGATTTTGGTTTTCCAAAATCACTCCAGGACAATGTTGGGATGGTTCCTTAATACAGGCTCTGTCTAAGGTTTATTCTACTTACTCAGGTTGTGAAGCTCAAGCTTTTAGTTTGGCAACTAGATTTTTTTGCCGCCAGGATGTACTTGGTCACATGTGTACCGGATTTTGCCGTTTGTGTGTAAGTAAATGGGATCATTCCAATTTTCATAAAATAAATGTAATTGTGTAAAATCTTTCGATTTGTATTGTGTTAGAAGCTACTTAAAGAATAAACATTATTCTTAGCACTGGCAAATGAAATATGTCCATATGTTGTTTAATATTCTGTTGTAAAATTGGGTTTGGCAAAATGTTGGCTTACACAATTAATAAATTAAATATGACATCTGATTTAAAAAAAAATAGTAAAAATTTTTATAAATATGGTTTTTAGGGTTTTCCTGCACAGTTTCCTAGAGGGAAATGAGAAAAGTACAATGTTTCTTTTGATGATAGCTATATTTATTTCACATTTAAATTTGTAACATTTTTCCTTTGAAATGAGCTTGCTCACAAACACGCAATGTCAAACACCTTTGTAGTTTTGCTATTTGCTCTTGTAAACATCATTGAGGGCGGACGAATAGTTACGAAATAAAGTTAATACCAAAAAATTTCTCTGGGACAAGTATGTACCACAATTTGAGTCAAACACAAACTTTACACACAAATAAATATCATTTCTCTATTTACCGCACATCATGCGGCAAAAATTTTCCCAGTTCCAAACTCTCCCATAAGAAAACCATATTATTTTTGTTCCTAACCTGAGTACTAGATAAACCTTATTCATGGCTAAAACCTTCCTCATTCCTCAATGCCTAGCGTTCCCCTTAGGCCCTGTCGCTGTTTGAGGGCACTCGAAACACCTAATACACTTGAACCATGTTTGTAAAGCACCCTGTTCGTACTAACACCTTGTGTCGTTTGTATGGACAGATTTTTGGTAACTATGATAATTTTTTAAAAATTTAATCAAAAAATTATTAAAAAACAGTTGCATCATTTAGAAACAATATGGGCTGCATTGACTCTACCCTCATGTAATGCGCTACACAGTGAAAATAAAAGAAACCCACCAAAAATGTATTAAAATTTACTGTTGCAAATGCTCAGCGCTCACAACCGTAATGTGATGTGGCGTCTTCAATTGTGTGTGCGTGAGTTCCAGATGATACGAACAGCATACTGCACAGATTATTTACACTATTCGCTTAACACTTAAGTTATTTACTGTTACATTATTGTGGCACAAATATGGCTGCTATATATTCACTGCCACTTTTGGGGAAGTAATGTTGGTTATTAAAATGATGTCACAGTGCCTCTAACTACGCTGTTTCATATTTCATCTCCATCATAAACTGACCAACTTACACACTTTTCAAAATGGTAGGTCTTCGCTGCCCCACCCTGTACAAGGGATATTTGCTTTCTGTTGTCTCAATAAATTGTAATAGTTTTCAATCTTGTTAGTAAAAATCAAAAATTGAGTTATGGATTTTATCAGTTCCTTGGATAGCTGCCACTTAGAAACATGTGAATGGACTTTATATAGCTAATTTGATGCAGGCACTTATCTAGTAAGTAATTTCTCACAAAGGTTATAAACATTTTTGAAAATTTCTTGACAAGCCGAATTGAAGTAGTACAAGCAAATTATTTTCAGCCATTCATCCACCCAACCATCCAACCACTCCACCATTCCAGAAACGTAGTATTAATTATCCATCTTCACACTCTTTCACCCTCACTTCATTCCTCCATCTGCATATGAATCCACCAACCCATGTCATTCTTCCACCCACCACCTACCCATCCATCGGCCCATCTACCCATCCATACATCTATTTATCCATCCATGCATCCAATCCATCCATCCCAGCCATCCATCCATCCATCCACCCACCCAACTATCCATTAATCTACCTATCCATCCACCTATCGAACCAACCAGCCATCCATCCATCCATCAATAACATTGTGATTGGTGTAAAACACATAATATACTTCTTTTTTTTTATTTGAGGGGGGGGGGGTGGTTATAGCATGAAAAATGTAGTGAAGGTATTCACATCACATTATCGGTCTGTAACCCACTTTTACAAGCCACAAAGAAATCTGAGAAGTTATTGTATTATCAAGCTTTAAAGGTACAAATTTTTATTTGAAATTGTGTCACTGTAGAAGCCTGCTCTTGCAATAAATAATTATATATACTAGGATACAGTAACCCTGCATATGGAACTTATAAAATTGCAGCTGTATTCTATTAAAGCCTTTAAAGTAATATAAATCATTGAAACAGTAACTATCAGGTAAAATGAGAAATTAAAAAATAATACAGTGAAACCCCTTTTTTACACTTCTCAAGGGACCAGGAAAATATGTTGCAAAATGTGGGAAAGTTTAAAAAAATTGAAATTTATGCTGTATGTGCATTACATGGGACCAGAGAAAACAGATGTAAAATAGAGGGAAGTGTATAAAATCAAGGGGTGAATAGAGGGGTTCTACTATAAATAAGCAAAAGAGCCTCATACAAATTGACCAGCAGAACTGGGGGAAAAAAAAAATTGTACTATTCGNAAAACAGATGTAAAATAGAGGGAAGTGTATAAAATCAAGGGGTGAATAGAGGGGTTCTACTATAAATAAGCAAAAGAATGTTGCCTCATACAAATTGACCAGCAGAACTGGGGGAAAAAAAAAATTGTACTATTCGGGGTTGATAATGTGTACAAGGTCACCTAAACATTGTGGTTCAACAGATTTTATCTAGTATGCAAAAGAATTTATAATAATTTTCTCTTTTATAGTTACTGTTTTCATATACAATTTAGATTCATATAATATGGCAACACTATACTTTACCAGAAAGTATAGAAAACAAATACATATTTTCACTAGACTTTTGATGATTTAAGTAAAATGGATTTTGCCTACTCAGTCTTTTTTCAAAATTGGACACATGTTTACACACCCCTGGTCTAATGGAAAAAGCTGGTTTATTGCAGATACTAATGTGGACTTCGGTTGAAATGATGACTGACAAAGATGTTGAAATGGAGTCTTAATTATGTAATTGTTTTAGTGTAAATTTTAATTGCAATTGTGAAATTATGAATTAAATATATTAGCTTATATGTTGTTATTAAAATTTATACGACTTATCCTATATCATTTTTGTAAAGATTTTACAGAATGAATAAACTAAAACCAAAAACTATATAGTAAAACATTATTACAATTGAACAAACAAGCATTATTATAGTTATGTTGGCAGTGCTGTTAGGCGGAAGTGGAAACAAAATTGAATTTCTCTGGTAAAATGTAAATTGAGAAATATTTGCAGACAATCAATATATTAGGCTGGCACAATTAAAAGGGGCTTGTCTCACATATTTATGAGAAATATCTGAAATACGTAGAATAATCTTATGTTACTCTTAAATCAACCATTTGGCTCGGCAACAAAACATACTTTCTTTCAAACTGTATAGAATGACAACAGAACCATAAAAGATAGAAATGTAAAAGATTCATGTGAGGTCCCACGAGGACAGGAAAACTGAGAGGTTGGGATTGTAACATAATTACTTAAGTTTGTGACCTAAGTGTGACTACACTTAAGTTAAAATCCTGTAATTCAGTGAAAGGTTGGGAAATATGTCTATGGAAGATGATGGATTCATATGATGGGTCGTGAGAATTTAGTATTGTGATGATGTAGAACAGTAATTATGATTAACTGCAGTTTTTAAACATCTTCCAGTAAGTTTCTTGGCTCATGCTGCTCCATTTGGTAATTGTAACTAACCTGATAGAGTGATTTTTATAACATAACCATTTTCTTGATAAATTGAGAAGAATTGTTATAATGCATAGCAGAGTATAGGTTCACTTTATTTTAATTTATCAGCCCTATAGACTGATTAACATTGACGTGAATATGGCACTTGACATTTTAACTTTGCATTAATTCTATGGCAAAATTTTGTGTAGGATCGTAGCTCTGTTGTCATTAGAGTTGAAATTGGCTTGTCTTTGATAAGTCAGAATACGGTGCTATCAGATATGCTGTATCTGGGATTTGGAAAACTCTTGTGTATTTAGAGTATAGTCTATTCACAGTTTCTTCACATTTTTTGAATCAAACCTTTGAAAAATCACCCCATGCATGAGGCTTGTTTGTTTCCTAAGTATGTTATGTATCACAATCGTTTTATACTTCTGGTTAACATAAAAAGTACCTTTTTTTTTTTTATGTGAATAAAAACAAGGATAAAATAGATGTGTTGGTAATACCTGGTAAGAAATAGTTCTTATGCAAAATGTTATTACACTGAGTCCACACGAATGTGGTGCGTTCCCTCTTTGGTGTAATTTTGTATACTCGGTTAAGTTATGAGTCGATGAGGCAGAGGAATATCCTGGAAGCAGAACTTTATCAGGGCTTCAGAAAAGTTGGAAGTAACCATGAATGAACTGTACATGTATGTTTGCAAATACAGTATAGAGAAATAGTGTACATATAAAAAAATACTAGTACAGCCATTTTTTTATACAAACACATTAAATCAAACAAAACAAAAATAGTATCCAAACAATGCTATGGACAAAAACTGTGAAAATAACAGCATTGCCTAAAACCTGATGTACTATGAATTTTTTAACTGTCGTAGATGTCACAGTTATATTCACAATGCAATATAAAAAGCTGTCTTTAAAATGTTCCATGAATATCACTCTCAACAGTCACGAAAGGCACCACAATATTGTAAAAATACAACAGGGCCAATAAATAAAAACAATTGGTTAGTTTCATATCAAAAATTACAAGAGACCTCGTTTAGAATTAAGAAGTTATTTTATATAAACAAAGATTTAATAAGCAATTTTAAAACTGAAAATAATTTTACCTAGGCTTAGCAGACCTAGTTGACAAATTCCAATTCTCCATGTACAATATATAAATGCTGTAAGTCAAGAAAATAAATAAATAAGTGATTATATTTTGCATATAGAAATTAGATAATATTATCAGCATTACCTTATATTATGTCCCCCTGTTGGTCTATTTGGACTCAGATTTTATTTAAATTTAAATTTATTCAAACGTGCTTATACAAAACTAAAGACTTTAATTTTCATTGGAGTTGTACCCCATTAACACACCATACAAACCACACGGAAGTTGGTACGAGTATAAATAAAAAAACAACACAAACAAAAAATAATTTCTTCAATCTGATTGACTGAAACTACACGTTTGTATTATATTGAAGTTGACTCAGCTTCTTCCATTGAAACATTAACTTTACGTAGATCCTAATCCAATATTAACACACTGCTGCGCGATTTATACTTGAACATAACAGCAACATGATGGTTCACACAACAATCTCCATGTTAACTTCAATGCGAGTTGGCCTTTTTATAACATAAGCTTGTTTTTTTATCTTTTGCACATTTTGCGGTTTTCTTAATTATAATAGTTTCTTAATGGAACTTTATTTCTCTTTAAAGCTTGTTCTCAAGTGAGTTGATTCTGATGGTATTTAATCTAGTCACACTAACTTAAAATTATACTTTTGGGGTGATGCATTTGGAGAGGAGGGGAGTTGTAAAAAGGGTTCTACTGTAGTACATACCTAAATGTTGCTTGTTGGTTAATTTATTGCTGGTTGTCTGTGGGCCCTGAACATATGTGTTAACACAGTATGAAAATTGAATTCTAAATTAATGGAATAAGGTATATTTTGATCATGGGATAAAAATTACTGTTGAAAGAAGGCTTCACCATATTCTATTTAAATTAGCACAAGGAGTTATTATTATTTTTAATTAAAGCTTATAAAACATCTGAACATGAAAAAAATTTAAAGATGGAAATTTTTAGTGTAAGAGTACATGAATCGTTTACCTGGTTTTTAGCATTTTTTTTTAACTAATCACCTTTTCTTTGCTTATAGGAAACAAAGAATCCCATGAAGACCCCAGTCTGCTGCAGTTATTACGGAGTGAAGTTGAAACATTAAACAGGGATTTGGAGGTGCTTTCCAATGATAATAAGAACAAGTCTGAAGAAATAAAGCGGTTTTCAGAAAGGTTCCACAATGAAAAATGTGCATTGGAGGCAGAGTTGAAATCTGTGTCGTCTAAACTTCAGTCTCTTTCACACATGAACGATTACTTGAAAGAGCAGGTGCGTGTCGTCTCGGAGGAGAAGGACGTTGTTTTGAAAGGCATTGAAAGCATAAAAACGAATAATTTTGAACTGAATCAGTTGGTGGAAAGCATTGGCTCAGAACGAGACGAGTGTTTACACAGTGTTGAGAAGCTGAATGCAGAGAAAAGTAAGCTGAGCAAACTAGTCAATGCCTTGAATGGTTCAAAAACAACTATTCTGGAAGAAAATGTGTCACTTAAATCAGAGAAGCAGCATCTGAACGAGTGCTTGAAGAAATTGACGTGTGAGAGGGATTCCTTGCAGGATTCAGTGACATTAGCGGAAACTCATTTATCTAGATTGTTACAGCGGTCTTCAGGCGTTTTACAAAATCTTGAGCTTAGTCTAGGGAACCATTCTGTGCAATGCGATATCGTTACTGATGATAAAAAAATGGAACTGGTGGAAATAATTTCAACTTTAGATGATGTTTTGTCAAAATTATGTACTATTTTGAATACTCAAAGTTGTGAACCCTGTGTTTGTAGTAATGGTGTAGATATTAGTGTAGATAAAAAAATTGATTGCAGTAGGTTTCTTAGTTTTGAAAGTGCAGAAGAGAAAAGTGTCTTTACTCAAGAACTGGCAATATTGTCTGCGCAACTGAGTAAACTCTGTAATGTTGCTGTGTCTTTCAAATCACATGAAAGTAGTTCTGATGTAAATATATTTTTGAATAGAATTATACACTTTTTGAAGGTGAATGTTTCAGTTTTAGAAACTGAGTTAGAGAAACAGTGTGCAAGCACAGACAGTATTAATAAAGAACGTGTAGATGTTGAGACCATGCCATGTTTAGAACAGAAGCTTAAGTTAGATAACAATTTGAATAGTGAATCAGAAATTTTGCAAGATAAAGCAAATAGTAGTTTGGAAGATAACACAATATCTGTACAAAGTAATTCATTAAAACAGTATATTGGAACCCAGACTGGAAGTACCACGGAGGAAATATGTGAGAAGTGTGTTCAGACAGATGTGTGTAGTTTGGATAGCAGTTCATTTACCGATTCATTTGTTCAGGATAATGAAAAGGTAACAAAAGAAATCGAGGACTCAAATTTGCATGAGTATGATGATAAGAATGAAGACGTACATGTTAAAACACTGGAAGATCAACTGCAGGCACTACGTGTGAAGTACCAAGAAATTTTGGAAAAGTTAAAATGCACCGAAAAAGAACTGGAATTGTTGCAGTCTGTAGTTAAAGAGAAGGATGCGGACATGAACAAGTTTCTAGACGTTCTTTTGTGTTTCAATGGCAAGGACAGTAAAAATGTAATGAACCAAGTTTTCGAAAAACTTCAGAAAGATAAGGCTTCATGTGAAGCGGGAAGTATTGGTGACGCAGTGGGAAACTTTCTTTCTCAAAACTTCATAGAACAGTTAGCACTAACAGAAGAATCTGAATGCGCGAACAGAATCAGTGTGGATGATGGTGACGTACTTACAAACAGTGATGCATCGGCAAGTCAAACGTGCGTGCAGAATATCGTGGATCTCCAGAAAACAGAAATTTTACATTTAAATGAGTTGAAATCTTTAAGTGAAACTCAGAGCAGTATTATTAGCAGTCAGGAGAGAGAAATTTGTAGCTTAAATAAGACAATAGAAGAACTAACCAAAGCAGTTTCAGGGTCAGAAAATAAAATTGCGGACCAGGAGACTGAGCAGTCATGTGACGCAACAGATGGCAGTTGCTCCAGAGTAGCTGAAGAGCAACATGAAATTTCAGCTGGAGATGAATCTGAAACATGTGAAACTGAGAAAGAAGACCAGGCAAGCTGTGAACTTGATGAGCGGTACTCTCAGTTACCAATAACTTGCGACAAACAGGAAGATGAAATGCACAATCTTCAGAAAGCGCTTGATGAAAGAAATAATGAGATAGAAAATTTAAAAACAGAATTGCAGGATATAAAAGAAAACTTTGAAGACCCTAACAGGTTTGAATTATTAAAGCTTGTTGAAGGCAAAACTAACGAAATAGAACAGTACAAGGCAGAAATTGAGGCACTTAAGTTGGGAATTAAGGAGGCTTCAGAAAAATTCCAGCAGGAAGTAATTGAAAAAAATAAAAAAGTTGATAGTTGCGAAATGAAGGTCGGGGATGCTGAGAACTTGAGTACAATGGTGGAGTCTGAGTTACTTCAGAAGCTAACGATGATAGATGAACAGAAAGATGAAATAAATAATTATAGACAAAAAGTTCTAGATGTTGAAGACCAACTGGAACAACTTTCCCATCTGTTGTTAGAGAAGGAAGAGATGACTACCAAGTTGTATAGTGATATAGAGAACTATAAACAACAGATTGCAGATTTTGAATGGCGCTATCAAGAATTGGAAAATCATGTGAGAGAGAACCAGCAGTTAATAGCTGACAAGGATAGCGAAATAGAATCGGGGGAAAAGAAATTCGAAGGCATAGAAGAGCAACTAAAGAAAATTGAGGTTGACTTTCTTGAAAAGGAAGAAATGTGTTCTGAAAAAGTTAAAGAAATAGAAACACTTCAAAAAGAAATTGGAGAACTTCAGGAAAAGTACAGTGAAATAGAGCAGAAGTTTCGACAGGAACAACAGACAGTTAGTGAAAGAGACACTGAAGTTGAAAAACTTAGTAATGGAATAGTTGAGAGAAACAGTAAAATAGAATGCTGTATAAAAGAAATTGAAGATATTAAGAACCACTTAAGAGAAACAACTGCTCAGAAGGATGCTGAAATAGAAGAGCACAAAAAAGATAGTCTAAATATGCAGTGCAACCTAGATGAAATGACGAATAACATTTCTGAGGAGAAACACCTTTTTGAACAAAGAGATAAAGATACAGAAAACCATAGGAAACAAATTGAAAATATTATGCAGCAGTGTATGGAAGCCGGAATCAAGTTAGCGGAAAAACAGCAGATAATTAATGAAATGAGTGAAAACATAGAAGAATATAAACGTAATATTATGAACATGCAAGAAAATTTTAACGGAACCGAGAGAAACCAGCAAAAGTCAATTGACGACATGCGTGGTGAGATGGCAAGGTTACGAAATGACTTGGCCGTTGCAACTGCCTCATTTACAGATAAAGCAACAGAGCTGACAGTTGTGAAGGAGGAACTGTGCTCTTTAAAAAGTGTTAACAGTTCTTGGACAAAAACAATAGATGACATGAGTGCAGAACTTGATAATACAAAGTTGGAAGCTGCTAAGAAAGAAGACTCTCTTAAAGAAAAAATACAAGAAGTTGAGGTACGTATGTACTTAACTTTCAATTTATGTTATAATATTTTAGATGTTGTAGAATTCTACAGTTTAATAAAAATGGTGCTGTTGTCAACTTTTGCTGGCACTCGAAACAATATTAGGTATTTTTGTTTGGAAGCAATACACGCAGTGACATTGTAGTTGGCAATACTGGAAAGTGAAGTCTTAGTTCATATATCATAACCAAACCAGGTTAGTTTTTGCAAAGCTTTGGAGCTTGTGAACATATTTAATTTAATGATTCAATTGTTTCCATAGTGTTTTCTTGTTTGCTGCTATCCAGTGATTTGAACAATGCAGAGAAAAAAGTGTGGAGATGTCTTGCTTGATTGTGCAGTACTGTCTGCCTTACTTGGAGTAATCATTCAATTGTGCGAGCATAGATATCTCCGACCATACCCCTAACACTTTCTGTTCTCATAACATGAAATGCTGTTGGCACAGTGGTAATTCCAGGCCCCACCCAAGAAGCAGGAATTTTTCAGACAGAGGCAAACACTGCCATGGTGTGGACTTTTTCTCAGCATATTCCACTC
>NQII01002271.1:226-29866 GCA_002778355.1 Clitarchus hookeri | reverse complement strand
CCTCCTCCCACTTTGCTTCCTCCCCTCCTTTTCTCATTCTTCTACCACTTCCAAATTGTATGCACACTTGTGACAGTGATAAAGGTCTGAGTAGATCACGCCCAATCTGCTTGTATTTTTCGGTGCATGCAATCACAAAATGTAATGTTTTCCTGTAGTGGTGCCTAAAGCTGAAGATAATCTTGAAATTAGTTAAGCCTCTTATGAATGTTCCCAAATAGTTTACATGTTTGTTATTATTGTATCAGCTAGGCATTTAGCATTATACAGTAATATTCTGTGGGAAATATTTTCTTCTTCAGCACTCTACTGTTTGGTGTGAGGTAATGAAATGACATCACCAGAAAGTGTTGTTTAGTTGTCACATATATAAATAATTACTGTTTTCAAGCTCGTATGTGTGTTACATTTATTGTCGGTTTGTTATCTGGTGTCTTATCTTGATATTGTTGTTTTGAGAGCAAGTGTCAAAGTTCAATCATTAGCCAAATTACCAAATTAAGACTGGGGCCAAATTAGGTGAGTGAGTGCTGTCTAGAGGAGGGAAAATTACAGTATTGGGTTGGCAGCTTTGCTGTTGTACAGGTGGTGATGTTCACTGTGGACATCAGTAGCTGTAGTACTTCATATGGAGTGTGGCTTGTAATGTTAACCTGTCTGTTTTCCTTCCATTTATGTGCAAAATGGTACAGCATTACAATTTAAAGAAGTGCTTTATACCAGAGTATGGGACGACCTCGAAATAATTCTACCTCCACGTTTTTACTTTGGCCTACAGGAAAAATTTATTTCTCCACATATTATTTGGTTATACAGTTTAGCAGGATTATTTAATATAGGTACTTAAGTGGTCAAATTCTTTGCAGACAATAATATACAGTATATAGTAGCATCAAATACATTAAAACCTATGAAAATTGTAACAATTTCTTTGTCCATTCCTATAATTTTTGTATTGTAAATCCCAATCTCTGTTAATGTCTTTGGGATTTTGTTAAGTAGATTATATTTTAATGAAACACGTGTTTAGTCAAAAAACATTGACCGTTACTTGCTGCTACTTAAGCAAAAACATTGACCTCAAATCTTTTGGCATACAAAAATTAAGAGAACCCTAAAGTTTTTGGAAGTAGAAATTGAAATAAAACATAATCTTAATATTGGAGTAGCTATAGTATGTATCAGTTATTTACAGATGTAATAATAATGATGAAATCATACCTACTAAAGGACATTTGGTACTCTCACTCATGTGTGTGTTTGTACATGCATCAAATTAATATTTCTCAACGTTCCTAGTTTCTATGTAATATACTGCATTTTTAAGTGTATGTATGCTGAAAGAAATTTGTGGCAATTTGGCTGCAGCCTTTGTCAAACTGTTGCAAGAAACCATGTTATAGGCTGTTCATGGTAAGTGAGCACTTTTGAGGCCCTAGTTACTGTTTCCTTTCAGCCATTTTTATCCTTTAATCGCCTTTTTAAGTAAATATTGCTATGTAAGTAATAAACACAGTGTGTATATTCCACAGCACTCTGAAGTTAATGTCCAAGGCTAAAATAAAATATATGTATTTACTATTATTCCAAATGAGAGGGTTTTCAACAGTGCTCAGTTTACAGTGAATAGCCTATAGCAACCATGCTGCATTTGCTGTAAAAATAATTATTAAAACTAGGAAAACAAACTACACCCACATTTCTGCTGCACCTCACTGGCTTTTGGTTGGCCTGAGACCTAGGTTGGCCATTTTTCAACTGAGTATCCAAAGACTGTTCTTCATCCTGAATCTGAATGACTTTCTCTCTTGCATTGCCACAGATCGTCAGAGAGTGATAAATTTCCACTGGTCAGGGGTTTGTCTGCAAAACATGCTTGGGGAAGTGGCATTAATTAGTAGTAGCTGGAAATGGCAGATTCTGGGACAACGGGTGCTGGGTGAGGTGTGAGATACTGATCGCATCACCGCCGCCTCCGTGGATGACATCACGACTTTCCCATTTTCTCCTTGGATGTTCCTGTTTTCCATAAAAATGCACCATTTTCCCTCAAAGTTGTCTTGGTTTCCGTTAAAAGCCTTTCTGTCAGACACGTGTCTCACTTTCACAAAGAACAAGGCAGTTTAGAACCAGTTGGTGATTTGTCACAGAGTCTATACAAAATACTACTCGTCCAAATCACGTTATGCTGGAAATCAGCTGCAGGTGAGATAGCACCGAACTGGTACCTGATGTCTTAACTGCTTGTGCAATTGGCTCTTCCTTGTAGTCTATAATATCCTACCAGGTTTGGTGTGAACTTTATTTAACTTCAGATGTCTTACTGTGTCTGACATACAGATACAGACTCTCTCTCACTCTTATGCTCATACAAACACAGATATATATACATATATATATTTTTTTATATGGTTAGCCATAATACAGTCACCAGGTTCAACCCAGGTGGAAGCTAATAATTCAGTGGACAAGTGAACATTGGCAGGCGTTCTTGTTCTCCTTTTGCTTTTGTATGGCCTGGTTCAGGGCAGGGAGATAGATTGATGTAAGAGGTTGTGGGATTCCTCAAAGTTCTTCATGTAGATGGCCATGCATCTCACATCCCTTTGTTTCCATCTGCTGTGCAATGTAAAAACACACTGCTATCAACTCCTCAGCTACTCTTCGAGGGAAGGTATGATTACTCAAAGTGAAGCTGAGAAGTCTAAGTTGCTGTCGGAAAAGGCAGAACTTTTGTCGAAAATTTCTGTGATGTCGGGTCATACGAAAAATTTGCAGGTAAAGTACTGTTTGTTATATTTTGCAAAAAGAAATTGTTGTGCATTAGAGATTGAGTTTTTGCTCCAATTTATCAGTAGAAGATCTAGAAAAATTTGTAAATTTTTTTCATTTACGTATGATAGAAACAATGTCTAAATGTTTGCTATTTTACTGTATACATGACTTTACAATTGTCTAATTATTGTTTGTAGTATTAATTTATTTTGTATGTTTTTGTATGAAGACAGAGCATGTTAATTCAAGGTATTACAATATTTGACAAATTGAATAATATAAAATTTGAGCACAGTTGTTGTGGGTGTTTGGATATTTTAGTCAGTTAAATTTTTTTCCATATTGAATAATTTATATGGCATGATTCATAAATATGTTTACAAATTCAGACATGTTATTTCTCACTGAAAAATAGATAGCTTGTTATAGGACTCCCATGTACTATCTCAAGTATTAAGGGCTGTAGAATTCCTGAAAGGTGGGGGGTGAAAATTATATTATATGGAATATTATGAAAAGTACTAAAGACAGAAGAATTTAATCGTCTACACAAATGACTTAAACGAAGATTGTCAACAAAGTGAAAGTATTTTACTTGGTACCCACCTCAGTAATGTAAGAAATAGTGGTTCTTACTTTTTTTTTAAGCAGTATCTCATATAAAATATTGTCAGAACACGAAATAAAGGATGCAAATTAACAAATGTAAAGTACTGTATCTTCGTACAACTCTTTACTGTTTTTGAGGTTATCACATTTCATGTGAGCGGTGGTTGTGTGTGTGTTGTGATGCACACATTTGTGCTGCACCAGTGAACACTTAGACTGTGGGTTATGTAGTTTGTAATAGTCAGTGCATTGTTGGGTGGGTGTAACAATGGCCCCCTCTCCCTCCTCAATACCTACATCATCTGCCTTCACCACTCTGCCACTGATACTGGGGAAATAGGACTTATTAAATATTGGTGCAGTTGCATGTATCCGTAGAATTTCTTTTTATGCTTTTGGTTCCAACAATGTGTTAACATACTGCATGNCCCCACCCTTGACGTTCTGGTTGATTTGGTTAGACCTGCACTCCGCTCCAAAGGTGACAACAACATGCATGTCTATTCCGCTTTGTTAGTCGTCACCGCTGTCCGAGTGTGAGAGCTTCGGTCTCTATTACAGGCAGTTCAGGTGACCTGACCAACAATATTCCGCACTTACCTGAGTGAACCTCGGGAGAGGGGTCGAGATGGAATTCCTAGGGAGGCGATACATAAACCTTTGTGGGGACTGTAGTGTATAGCTCCATTATGCTCCACCAGAACACCCAAGCGACTGTAAACCCGTCAAAGCAAAGCAATGGCGCTAGAGAGAGATTTGGCTCTCCAGAAGGTCAGACCAGGCCTTCCCCACGCATAATTTCCCAATTGTTAGATAACTGTCTGCATGCCTTTCCTCACAGGACACCCACTGTCCACAACTCTTATACCTTAACGTTGGGCTGGGGAGCAGAAAGTCTCCCACGAGCAGAGTAGTCAGGAGGCAGGGCTAGGCAATGCCTTTGAATGCACCAAGCTTAGGGTGGATGCTGCCAGGGAATGAGACATTGCAGCAGTCACCAAGTGGGACCTGGATTTACTGCAGAGTGTCTCTCTTAGGTGCTTCAGCATGCCAAGTCAAGACCCATCTCACTACTACCACCAACATTTCCATGACCAAAATTTATTTTTTCTTGACCAGCAGCTCTCTTGCCAATGGTACATCATATGCAGTCCCAGCCAGTTGATAGTACGCAATCTACATTTGCACTGGCTTGCAATAGCACATGTCCCTCGTTAAAACCGGCTCCTCCCAAGGCCATCTGCGTGGTGGTTCAGTTACCTAGTAAGAGAGGCCTGGCCACCACCACCAAACAGCCAAGTAACCCCAGTAATATGCTCCACTCTCCACAGCCCTAGGAGGGAGGAAGCTTCATTACAGATACCTATCCTTGTCAGCAGCAGTGAGGCATTGTGGGAAGTTATGTCACAGTATTTGTGAAATTTGCAGGTGAAGTTCACAGTGAGGTGATGAGCAGCAGTACTATCAGTAAGATGGAAGAGACTGCTCGTCTCCGAGATTTGGAAGGATCATTTGAAGAACGTTTTACAAAGGTAGGCGATCCTCATTAGTGCTATTATGTATTATGCAACATTTTATGCTTGATTTTCATCTGTTTGTTGATGGTGTGTTTTTATGTATGTATACATATCTTTGCTTGTCTTGTTTACCTGTTAACATTTTAATGGGCTATAATAGTTGGATGATTGTGGTGTCGTGTTCTTTGAAATGATGATCCAGCTAACTGTATGCTTTGTGTGACATGTGCTTGATACTGGGCTCCATGAAATTTGCAGCTGATAAATTTTTCAAATGACATCCAATTATGTTAGTGATGACGTGTGGAAATTGTTCACAGCTGCGAGTATTCACAATAAAACTGAAGAAGAAGGCATCTGACTTGAAGGAACAACTTACTCAAAGTGAAGCTGAGAAGTCTAAGTTGCTGTCGGAAAAGGCAGAACTTTTGTCGAAAATTTCTGTGATGTCNTTACTCAAAGTGAAGCTGAGAAGTCTAAGTTGCTGTCGGAAAAGGCAGAACTTTTGTCGAAAATTTCTGTGATGTCAGGTCATACGAAAAATTTGCAGGTAAAGTACTGTTTATTATATTTTGCAAAAAGAAATTGTTGTGCATTAGAGATTAAGTTTTTGCTCCATTTTATCAATAGCAGATCTGGAAAAATTTGTAAATATTTCTCATGTTCGTATTATAGAAACAAAACCTAAATGTTTGCTATTTTACTGTATACATGACTTTACAATTGTCTAATTATTGTTTGTAGTATTAATTTATTTTGTATGTTTTTGTATGAAGACAGAGCATGTTAATTCAAGGTATTACAATATTTGACAAATTGAATAATATAAAATTTGAGCACAGTTGTTGTGGGTGTTTGGATATTTTAGTCAGTTAAATTTTTTTCCATATTGAATAATTTATATGGCATGATTCATAAATATGTTTACAAATTCAGACATGTTATTTCTCACTGAAAAATAGATAGCTTGTTATAGGACTCCCATGTACTATCTCAAGTATTAAGGGCTGTAGAATTCCTGAAAGGTGGGGGGTGAAAATTATATTATATGGAATATTATGAAAAGTACTAAAGACAGAAGAATTTAATCGTCTACACAAATGACTTAAACGAAGATTGTCAACAAAGTGAAAGTATTTTACTTGGTACCCACCTCAGTAATGTAAGAAATAGTGGTTCTTACTTTTTTTTTTAAGCAGTATCTCATATAAAATATTGTCAGAACACGAAATAAAGGATACAAATTAACAAATGTAAAGTACTGTATCTTCGTACAACTCTTTACTGTTTTTGAGGTAATCACATTTCATGTGAGTGGTGGTTGTGTGTGTTTTGTGTTGCACACATTTGTGCTGCACCAGTGAACACTTAGACTGTGGGTTATGTAGTTTGTAATAGTCAGTGCATGGATGTAACAATGGCCCCCTCTCCCTCCTCAATACCTACATCATCTGGCTTCACCACTCTGCCACTGATACTGGGGAAATAGGACTTATTAATTATTGGTGCAGTTGCATGTATCCGTAGAATTTCTTTTTATGCTTTTGGTTCCAACAATGTGTTAACATACTGCATGTCACCTTCTTGGTACCTGCAGCGATGACACTAACTGGAGGTATAAGGAGAACATTGCAGTCATTACAGACACTGCATTTGCCGATACACGAACAGCTTCATAGCNAAGTATAAGCAGAACATCGCAGTCATTACAGACACTGCATTTGCCGATACACGAATAGCTTCATAGCAAATGTCGAGAACGCCCTCCTCCAACTACAGTGCAGTAGTTAATGCAGTGTATTAGAAATTGATACACACTTTCGTAAACACTGAATGTTTTTTACTTTATTACAAGCAATTATGTTTCTTATTAGCTGGTCCTCCTCATATTCAATGAGTCTCTTGTACATGTTTGGAAGTTTTCACAAATCCCCAAAGTCAGAAGTCAGACGCCCAATGGATTTTGGTCAAGCGAGCATGGTGGTCANTTGGTCAAGCAAGCATGGTGGTCATGCAAGCATGGTGGTCAAGTAATAGTTCCACCCCTTCCAATCTCTTTAGTGGAAAGGGAAATGCTGTTTCGAAGTGGTCATGCACATTACTTAATGAAGTAGGATGATGCACCATCATGGTATAGCCATATGAATTATCTGATGACTATTGGTACATCTTCCAGGAATTCTGGCATTGTGAACTGCAGGAATGAGCAGTACATGTAGCCTACCAAATGGTTTGGCAGAATTGAGATAATTACTTACTATGATAACCTAAATGTTTATAACAAATCACTGTTGTTAGACCCTCGCTGAAGATTCGCGAGGATTGGCATCATCCCAAATGTGTCTGTTGCAACTGTTGCTATAGTCTTATCATGAGAATGTTTGTCCTGCTTGGTCACAGATCCCTGTGATGCTTTGGGAGTTTCAGATTTGGTGGCTGGGAGTGAGAGGTCTGCGATCCAGGGACCTTCCACACAAGCCACAGCAGATGTAACGAATTGAGGCGTTGTGAATACAAAAGGCAGACTCAACATGTGGGCAAAATACTTTACTGGCATCATAGAACACACTGGTAGAGCATTTTGTCGAGTGCTCCCTTTTGAACCGTGTACAAATTTTGCAAAAACATGACGCGATAGAGTTGCGGATAAGACAGGTGAACTCAACATCCTGCTTCACGTGATGTAGCGGCCTACAGCATCACTTATGTTGCTTGAATGACGCAAGTCATCAGTTATAGTCGTGAATCGTAATACGTGAGACAGTGACCTGTCGTGAATGTTGTTGCAATCATGGGCAGTGTACTAGTGCTGGGATATAAATGCAGTCGCCCATACCAGTGAGCTGAAGAGGGCCGTATGTCCTGCTCCTCGTGGCAGATGTACAGATGTGCTGCCTGTAGGGTGTTTCCTGATGCCTGCTTGATACGAGCAGAGGTGACGGCCACAAACTTTCTCACCCCTCCTCACTTTATGCAAGGCATCAAGTGAGTAGAGTAGAGTGACAATGTGAGCCACATCATTGGTTTGGCCAAGTGCTGTTCCCTCTTAAACTATGCTGCAGGCTCTGGGTTCTGACCAGTACACACTCCCAGGCTGCTCTCCCAGCAGATCTAGACATGGAGGAGGGCAGTCATGCAAGAGTGAGTGGTGTGGTTTCCGCCACACTGCGTGGTGTCCAGAGGGTAAAATATACTGTTTCCTGACTCCTCTCCCGGCGATTCTAGACACACAGGAAAGGAGTCATTGAGTCTAGACCAGGTGTCTTCTTTCGGCCTTGGGTAACCAGGAGGGTCCAGGCGTCTCTTTTGGTGATTCGTGACAGAGAGGCCAGCTCATGGGCTTGGGTCCATTGTCTGGCCCTTGATTACACTCCCACATGGTGACTGAGGGGCACAGTGCACTAAGCTTGGCCCAGATCTCTTGCAGATTGAAACATAGGTCAGATCGAAAGTTTAGGTCCATGGATCTGTCCCTGTGGCATTGTAGTAGTGATATGCTGTCTCATTTTTCTTTTTGGGGCCAACTGAGTGGACTCAAAGAGAGTAAGTGAATAGCAGGTTTACAGTAAATGATTGGAGATTCAGATACATTCAGTACATTTATTTCTCTTAAGCGACAATAAATTGAGAGCCTGTCCCCAAGTAGATGCCGGGAAGGTGCTACATGTCTACCAATGTTATGGGTTGAAATGTGCTGTGGAGCGGAATGCTTTGTTGTGGGGTACCTGTAGTGCATAAACTGTTTGTGACTTCACAAGACTGTCACAGTCACAAGTCTCAAGAGGTGGAAGTTATTGGTCTGTTAGGGATGCAGATCCTGAATAGTTACAGATGGCTGCTGTCCACCTGAGGGCGTCAGATGGCAAGAACTGTGTAGGTGCTGACTCTCTGAGCTACGGCGTAAAGACACGGTGGTGGTGGTAGACACCACAAGGGTATGGCCACTCCTCCCTGTGCACGTAAGGTGCATATGACGACCGTGTGTTCTCCCAGTTCAGCCCCTGACAACATGTTCATAAAAAAATATACTCTCCCTTTTGCATCAATCACGTACATAATATTTAGGTATCATATAAACAGATATACAATAGAATGCTTGGGTATTCAGTTCTATTTCTCTGTGTAATACTCGTGTATGTACAGTGGAACTGCATTATTGCAAGTATGGCCTATAGCGTCACGTCTGCTATTGCGATAGTTTTTAAAAGTACCGTCATTTGCCCTATCATTTGAAAGGTATTTCATTTTGGGTTTATAATGCAAATCTGTTAATGAAGCCTTTCACTATTTTTTACAATGTTTAAACACGTCGTATCACAAGTGACATCCATCCATTTGCCATGCCTGAGCTAGTCTTTGTTAGTCTGTCGCATGGCGTCACTCACGTCGGAGGAGCGTGTGAAGAGGTGCGTGCGGATATTGTAGAGAGGGTATGATAGAGGTGAGAGGTACGAATGGGAGTAGAGCTAGTTGAGGCCAAGAAAGGGGGGTACGCTGGATATAGAATAGTAGGAGGAGGGGAATGGTAGGTACTGTTGAATGTAGTAGGGGCGGCAAGATGCTAGCAGCCTACTGCTCTTTTTATGTTGTGGGGTAGGAAGACTTCTGCTTGCAAGGTCATCGCATCGCCACGTGCCAGGCGTGTAAGGGGAAATGCATGATTACATCTCAAATTTGCTAGGACAATGCGACATTGTTTATCATACTGTATTTTTTCTTATTTTAGTTACATTTTGATCATAAATGGTGGACTGTATCATCAACATTGATGCAATATAGTTTTTTGATTTCGTCTTCTTTTTATCCAAGATAATATTTATACCCATATATATTTGGTGTATTTAATTTTCTTTTTTGCAGACTCTTCAACAGGAATACGACAGCCTCCAAGATGAGATAGAGGCTCAAAAGTCTGAAGTGAAATCATTAAAGAAAGCCTTGGAAGCTGCAGTAAATGACTCGACAGCAGTGAAGCTCGAACTGCAAAACTGCAGAGAGGAGAGAGAATCATTTTCCAGAGAACTTGAAAATTGTGCTAAAAGCAAGCAGAAACTGGACATATCTGTGAAAGAGCTGTTGTCCCAAGTACAGAACCTAAAGAAAGAAAAAGATGCAGAGAATATTGCAAGGAAGGAGAAGGAGACTGTAGTCAAGAGGCTAGAGGAAGAATTGAAACTCAAAGAAGTTAAAATAGCTGAAGAAATTGAAAATGTTAAACTTTTGAATGACAAAATTGAAGAATCGAAACAAGAGAGCGTGAAGAATAATGTACTTAGTCTCGAAATGGCTGCATATGAGGTAATTATAGTTCTCTTGATTCACGTATTTACTATAATAGATTTATATTCTAGTGGTTAATTATCTTTACTTCTTTCTTCTATATGACACTATTGTGAAGTAATGAGTGGAAATAATTCAACTCAAATCATAAATTTTAAGTATTCCATGCTTGCAACAGTAGATAAGTTGCTTACTTCCTACCCTGTTACATCAGACAAATACTCCGGACGGTATGCTTTTCTAATAAATAGGCCATTCACTGTAAAGTGAGCACTTTTGAGGCCCTAGTTACTTATTCCTTTCAGCTATTTTTTTTTTTTTTTTCTTTTATGCACCTTTTCAAATAAATATTGCCATGTAAGTAATAAACACAGTGTGTACATGCTACCACACTTGGAAGTTAATCTCTAAGGCTAAAATTAAATATATTTATTGACGATTATTCCAAATGAGATGGTTTTCAAGTGTGCTCACTTTACCGTTAATGGCCTATAAGTAATTGTTTGCTTCCTTCACTGCATGTGTACGTTTTTACCACTTGTGCTCAGTTTTGCTACATCTTATTCAGCCATTGTTTATATTATGCCACAAATAATGCAGTGATTGCATTATGTGATCACTTACCTGAAAATAAGCCCATGAACTTTACATTTTCACATCTTTTTGCCTTGTAAAATGTTTGCCAGAAAACCACCTCACATTGTCAGAAAAAAATTCTGTCTTAACTCCTTGTTATGACCAAAATTTTTTCTTAGAATCGAGGACTACATTCAAAAAGGGCGAAGTGCCATTTTTGGCGAAAATGAAGTACGTAGGTAGGTGCCAACCCTCGTAGGCGATGGTGTGCTAAAAGGGCTAGCTCGTAGTGTGGTTCGTGCAGCTGCAATCAATACAAACCTTTGGTAGCAGTCGCAACTCCACAACCAGTATCATTCAATAGGGCATATGTAACAGTAATGTGACAGTTCATTCAAAAAGAGGATATACAACAGCAATGTGGCAGCGGGGCCAATTTTAAAATTATGTTAATACTGTGGGGAATAAGATACATACAAGGATAATATTTAGANTTTCCAGAGAACTTGAAAATTGTGCTAAAAGCAAGCAGAAACTGGACATATCTGTGAAAGAGCTGTTGTCCCAAGTACAGAACCTAAAGAAAGAAAAAGATGCAGAGAATATTGCAAGGAAGGAGAAGGAGACTGTAGTCAAGAGGCTAGAGGAAGAATTGAAACTCAAAGAAGTTAAAATAGCTGAAGAAATTGAAAATGTTAAACTTTTGAATGACAAAATTGAAGAATCGAAACAAGAGAGCGTGAAGAATAATGTACTTAGTCTCGAAATGGCTGCATATGAGGTAATTATAGTTCTCTTGATTCACGTATTTACTATAATAGATTTATATTCTAGTGGTTAATTATCTTTACTTCTTTCTTCTATATGACACTATTGTGAAGTAATGAGTGAAAATAATTCAACCCAAATCATAAATTTTAAGTATTCCATGCTTGCAACAGTAGATAAGTTGCTTACTTCCTACCCTGTTACATCAGACAAATACTCCAGACGGTATGCTTTTCTAAAAATAGGCCATTCGCTGTAAAGTGAGCACTTTTGAGGCCCCAGTTACTTTTTCCTTTCAGCTATTTTTTTAAATTTTTTATACACCTTTTCAAATAAATATTGCCATGTAAGTAATAAACACAGTGTGTACATGCTACCACACTCGGAAGTTAATCTCTAAGGCTAAAATTAAATATATTTATTGACAATTATTCCAAATGAGATGGTTTTCAAGTGTGCTCACTTTACCGTTAATGGCCTATAAGTAATTGTTTGCTTCCTTCACTGCATGTGTACGTTTTTACCACTTGTGCTCAATTTTGCTACATCTTATTCAGCCATTGTTTATATTATGCCACAAATAATGCAGTGATTGCATTATGTGATCACTTACCTGAAAATAAGCCCATGAACTTTACATTTTCACATCTTTTTGCCTTGTAAAATGTTTGCCAGAAAACCACCTCACATTGTCAGAAAAAAATTCTGTCTGAACTCCTTGTTATGACCAAAATTTTTTCTTACAATCGAGGACTACATTCAAAAAGGGCGAAGTGCCATTTTTGGCGAAAATGAAGTACGTAGGAAGGTGCCAACCCTCGTAGGCGATGGTGTGCTAAAAGGGCTAGCTCGTAGTGTGGTTCGTGCAGCTGCAATCAATACAAACCTTTGGTAGCAGTGGCAACTCCACAACCAGTATCATTCAATAGGGCATATGCAACAGTGATGCGACAGTGGAGCTAACTCCGCAGCCATGTTCTTTCAAAAGGGCATATGTAACAGTAATGTGACAGTTCATTCAAAAAGAGGATATACAACAGCGATGTGGCAGCGGGGCCAATTTTAAAATTATGTTAATACTGTGGGGAATAAGATACATACAAGGATAATATTTAGACTATAGAGTGAATATAGGGTAGGGTGTACACACCAAATGCCCAGTACCCAATGTGTGTGTTGAAACAATAGCTTTTTCTCCAGTACAACTGTCAAATTATGTGAGGTTAGATCTGACTGTAGGTAAATACATGATTTAAAATGGTAATACACTGCCTCTGACCAGGATTTAATACAATGGAGATAAATGCAATTTGCAGTACAGTTTTGTTTAAAACAAATGTCAATAAAAAGCCTATGTCATTGTTAGAAGACATGATTTTGACAGTTGGATAGGCGATTTGCATGCCATCGTTGGGAACATTAGCAGAATACAAAACTCAATCTACTCAGTCTTTATTCTATGATTTAGATATGTAGCCATAATATTACTTACTACATGGAGTTTGAAATGTTCAATCAAGGCATTTCATTGTTCCTTTGTTTTCCTCTCAGCATTTTTGTGTTTGTAGATCGTTGTGGACACTGTAGTTTAGTACAAGCGACGTAAATGTGAAAATCATGTCAAAAAGAAAATTAAACCACGATTTAAGAGTGAGTGGTAAAGTATATAAATCATGAAAAAGAAATGAGATGGCAGCGAAAACAATACCTATGCTTGAGGTGTGAATATAAACATATTTTTTAGGGTTATGTAATTGTTTTTACTATGTAGTTTCACAGCCAACTATCACTATTTTGGTTGTTTACTTATGGAATATTGTTGTGCTCTCACATATATTATATATACACACACATATATATATACACACACACACACACATATATATATATATGTTCTTGTTTTAGGCACAATGTACCCATCTGAAGTGTAAATCCATATCACCTGAAGAAAGTGAAAAATAAACTTTTTGAAATATATTATGCCATAAATTAAGAATGTCTAGGTACATTCCTAATGGGGTTAATTCATGTGATTCCCATTGCACGCAGACGTCATGGTAAGTACACAAGCCCGGAAGAAAGTCTTACGTAGGCAATCTACTTTATTTTTTAGGCTTCCTGATGGTGAGGGGAATCTTACATGTGTGTGCAGAAAAACTTTCATGGATATTTTTGCAATAACGGATTAAAAAAATCGAGATATTATCAAATAAAATGGAAGAGAGGGGACAATATGTACTCCGATGAAAGAAGAGGTGCGCATAACAAGAAATACAATGATGAAGACCAACAACAGATCTGGGAACATATTGGCTCCATACCACGAGATATCGGGCATTATTCAAGAAAGAAGTAGACTAAAGGGCATCTTACTCCAGAACTAAATATCACTAGGTTGTATGAAGCATTTTAAATCCAAATATCCAGCAAGCAAGGTAAACCATGCCTACTACAGAAGAATACTCCTTCGTGACTTTCCACGACTACATTTTCGAAAACCTAGAAGTGGTATATGTAAGAAGTGTTATGACTTACCAGTTAAAGGAAACGCAGAAGAATCCCACAGATCAAAAATAATCCTAGAATTACACCATTGGAAAGCAGAGGTAGTAAGGAACATGCTTGTACACTATCAGTTGACATGCAACAGGTAATGTTTGTACCGAATTTGACACAATCAGATACGTTTTACATACTGCAACTGTCCTGTTATAACTATGGTGTACATGTCCATGATACAAGTCATGGGTTAATGTGTATGTGGCATGATGGTGTAGGCGACAGAAGTGCCGATGCTATTGTATCAAGTCTATTCAAAGTATTAAACACTCTTCCTAGCTTCACTCCCAAATGTAAGATTGTGTTGAGTGACAACTGCTGTTCTCAGAACAAAAATCGTGTTCCCATTTTTATGTACATGTTTCTGGTATCCAGAGGCACATGAGAGTCAACAGCACAAATACTTAGTTTCAGGTCGTCGTTTCCATTGCTTGCGACAGTGGCTTTGCGCTAATAGAAAAGAGGAAGAAAGTTGTTAAGTGTTATGTTCCAANGTCGTTTCCATTGCTTGCGACAGTGGCTTTGCGCTAATAGAAAAGAGGAAGAAAGTTGTTAAGTGTTATGTTCCAATCTACCTTATGGAAATGGTGAAAACAGCTTGCACCACACAGCCATTTAGAGTGCTGCAAATGGGACAGAATGACTTNTCTACCTTATGGAAATGGTGAAAACAGCTTGCACCACACAGCCATTTAGAGTGCTGCAAATGGGACAGAATGACTTCCTTTGCTGGGTGAAGGTCTATAAGACTTCTGGAAGGTAGCAGTGGTCCTTTGTGAGGAAGGCGGCAAGGCAGAGGGCTCCAGCACATGAGGTGGTGGAGCTAGCTGCTGAGTATCAATTGGCATTTTGGAGCTGTGCACTCGCCTGTATGGATGGCCGGCTGCATGTCCTTCGGCCGGTCGGGTATCTTCGGGCTGGAGCTTCTCCCTTAACGACGAAGGCCTCATTCTCTCGGGGGAGGTTGGAAGTGTGGTTTTCCTTGTATGCAGGTTGCGTCACTCCTGCGAGCTTATATGCAGTACTGGGTTGCTTATATCACACGCGGGGTGATTAACGGACACGTAACGTCTGACATACTGGTGTAGACGGCCTTCACTGCCGTGTCCTTGGGTCTCTTGCCTAGGGGTATGCTGGTGGGCTCTGGAAGCAAGTAGTCCTGGGTTCAAACCCCGCTCAAGGTGACGGGATGTCTCGTGAAGATGAGGCGAAGTCGTATTTAGTAATTTTTTCAGTACGTGTCATGCGTCAAACAAAACAATCTTGAGTATGGCACAGGAGATTGTCCAACAGCAGCAATTTCCACACTCTCACGATAGCGCTTTACGCCTAATCGCTGCACACAGTTCTCTGTCAGAAATTAAGTTTGCGATGCACCATCCAGAAGGGCTCTCACAGCCTGGAACTGTCCACTGTGATCTCCTACATGAGCAAGAGCAGTTGACAGTAAAACACTGTTTTGTTGACTGTGTCTCGCTAGATTATTGCAATTGTTGCACTTTATTTACAGAAGCATCGTGAGATGAGGCGTGCTCTGAACCCTGATTAGATTGTTGTTCCTGGGAAAAGTGAAGTAGTGAATGATGTTTCTTTTGACACTTCTTGCAAGAGAATTTGACATACATCGCTGGGCACTATGGTGGGGTTTCAAGCAATTAATACACAAAGACTGGTCTTAAACAAACTTAATTCTGTCATCAACTGGTATTTACAGAAACTGCTCACATTTACGCAGAGCATGATTTTCTTTGCATAATGTACAACTTGCAAAACCTTCAGCTGCAATTAGTGTTGTGCTTCGACTACTTGTTGACTGTCCACTAGGTTTCACACCGGAAGATGGGGTTTCACGAAGAGTAGGACTCCTGTTGGGAGTTGGGCTATCGTTTCCAATCAAGAAACTTGCGCGTAGAGCGTCACAGTCTGACCCAGGCACTTACTGGAAGGTCTGTAGTCCAAGGGACAACTGTTCTAACGAGGCCCAGGAAGGCAAGCTTCCTAAACTGCACTTCGAGACAGTTATCAATAGGAGAGAAAAGGAGCAAGGGGTCGACTTGTGGCTAACCCTAGAAGAGTTTTGCTAGGACAGGTGACGAATCTGAAAGAGAAAGGACAAGGTGTGGGAATAAAGAGTGCTGGAGAGACAATTCGACCAAGTCCGATTTATGCCTGTTTTATTGATTGCTGAATTAAAACACACATAAACCAGCTGGGCAAACCACCCTGGTTTGGAAGGTGCCCTGTGGCGTGTATGGCGTAATGACTCTTCTTACAAGGGGGCCACAGCTGTGGCAGGGTTAGATGAGTGAATGACATCACTCGTGGTGTGTCACGCTTTCACGACACCGTAATTACACGTCCGGTTGCTAGCATCTCAATCCGGCCCCAGTGGACCGAAACATCTTCAACAATTTCGACTGGTTTCACATTTTGTTTGCCCGATCGAGACACACTCGCGCATACAACATGTCCGCCATCTTGCTTCCCACTTCCTTCCAATGTTTACATTCCCATAGTTTATAGTGATGTGATTCATTGCAAAATACATACTAAAGTTAGGCCTAACCTAACTGATAGCCAAAATACATCATGTTGGTTACTGAACATAGGCATTTAAGTATATTAAACAAATCTGTACATTGATGGCAAAGACAAAAACTAAAGAAAATAAATGTTTCTGTGAAACAAAAACTTTACACTGAAGTTGTAAGTAAAAGTACAGTTCTATGCTTAAAATACTTGAGAAATTTAGTGCAAAAATATACAGAGTAATTAATAATATTAAGTGTTTGTACCTCAAAAACATTAAAACTAGAGCTAGGCGGGATCCCAACTTTTCGGGAAAAATTCGGGAAATTTATTTTTCAAAAAGGTTGGGCGGGAAAAATTTTCCCGTAAATTTTTTGGGATAAAAATTATTAAAGTTATTTTGCTGTTGTTTCTGTGTTCTATAACACACATGTAAGACAGAACCTACATGGCCATAATCTTGCCAGCATAAGTAAATAATAAATAAATGCAAGTCAACATACCTATAAGTATTAATGGTTTCATATAAATATAATGCATACAAAGTTTGCCACTGGCCGTCGTATGTAAACAAACTTCTGTGTGCCTTCCTAAAATAAATAACTGCTCATTCCTCTAAATGGTATTCCCATTTCACTAATGGTATTTTTTCTGCCGTCCGTCGCTTTAAAAGTGAAACACTTGTTATAGAATCGTGAAGTAGGCCCTATATATTAAAAAAAAAAAAAAGTATTTTTTATTGATATAATGGCGCAGTTGTGCGTGACTAAACATTTTCCTGTGCACGTATTTTAGCGGCTGAATTAATGCACACTGCTCACGAGCATTAAGAAAGTAACGTTTGGAATTTTAGACCCGTTTTGTTTTAAGAATCAAGATGGCTATGAAATGAGTCTCTTACGTTTCACGCACTCTTAACTGTGTTTTTTTTGCGAACTTCTTATAAATGTTACCAAATAATTCCATCGCAGACCGAAAGGCATATAAAATGCATACTTGTAAAGTGACATTTGAATTGGCGTGAATGCAATTGCATTTCCATGTAAGCTCATAAAAATTGGAATGATTGTGCGTTTCTACGGCCACATGATTCTTGTTCTTGTAGGTTAAACGGCCGCCGAACAGTTGCCGAACGCGACACATCATCGTCTAAGATGGTATTTTATTGGCCAGCACTTTATGGGACTTAGAATGTCGCCCAATGATAGTCGTTGTTGGGAACAGTACTGCTCGTGTTTTTATTTTGCTAATCACCCGTATGTGTTATTTATTGCATGATGTAACACAATTGCACAATAATACATTAATCTTAAGTTTTTATTTGTACGTTTCGTTAATTTTCTAGTGTACCAAAAAATTCCCGAACCCGTCCTGTTTCCCCGCGGGAAATTATTTTTTCCCGTTCGAAAATTTTTAGAGCCCAAATTATCTTTCTCGCCCAGCTCTAATTAAAACCATGGGAAGGCTATGGTCCATTCCTAAAAATAGTTTTTCTGTTTATTAGTCACATGGCAATTTAAATATTAACAATTGGCAAAATGATGCAAATACTCTCCGTCTCATAATTTGGTAAGATCTTGATGGTGAGTGAGTGCAACTTGACGTATACGAAACAAACAACGTGCCATTTACAAAGTCCTGTGCCAGCTGATGCATGAACGAACGAAAATTAATATTACGCTGGCTATTCTGACTGCATTGCAGACGCACATCAGACAAGCAGAAAATACGCAGATAAGAAAGAGTTCCTAGATTAATTATTACATTTTATTTTAGTGGTCATAAAACAGCGGTTGTTAGTGTTACAAACAAAACTTTGTGCTAAAGTAGTAATGTATAGGTGTTCAAAATGAAATGCACATTAAAACGGTCCGTATTCAAATGAAACGCAACTTCAAACATTGGAAGTATCCCCAATCTTGCCTTCCATACATGCATGATATTAATTCTAAAAGCCCACAGAAATATCACAGGGCATTGTTAAATAATTTAAAAAAATAATTTGACAAAACATTTTTTAAACTCGTGTTGTTTTGAGCCAGTAATAGGAGAAAAGTGAACTTTTAAAAAGACGTGATCAAGAGGCAGGCCAATATGCTGCTTCCTGTTGAGGAATATGCTCGGCTCACAACACGCCCTGCCATGCCACCTGTTATCCGGCTCCCGAAACACTACCAGCCAGAAAAAAATAGCTTTATTGTGTAAAATAACAAATTTACGAACATATACCAATGGTTTTGTTTTTCCGCAAGCTCTGCATAATTTTTAAAGTAACATGAATTTCCGTGTACAGTGAATTTGATTACTAGTAATTTCTATTGGGCTTGTAATCGTTACGCCTACGTCCATTACATGCCATGTTCATTTCTTCCCGCAAACCCATTTCCTTGTTTTCGTGTTGTTACAATACTGTATTAGTAAAATGAAGAAAGTGGGACTCATGGGTAGTTTTTAAGTAATTTTTATGTTATTCCATGCGACACATTTCCAACTCTAGCTATTTATTATCAGTAATAGCAGAATGACTGCTTTGCAAAAGTCATTGGCAAGTTTGTTGGCTAATGAAAGTGCATTGTCAAGCAATTTCCTCAAATTACTTTTATTTCCAATCTTAACACATTAGCTGTTACGTTCAAAGTGTAGTAAGAACTAAAATTACAGTCTTGTAAATGTTAACCCAAATTCATTGTTTGTAATAAATTTAAAAAGTAAGTATGGAATTTTTTTGCTGAGGTTTTCAATTTTTACTTTTATAACCTACTAAGTTTTTAGGCAGATGTCAGTCTATAAATGCCTTACAATTTGTTTACCATTACAGTGCAATGGCAAATGGATTAGCTGACAGCGTGTTAATAAAATATACAGCCTCCACTTAACGTACCAGCTGATGGCGAAAGGATACATCAATGAAAAGTAAACATTTCCGCTACTCTTGTTGAACCGCCAAAATCTTGCCAAGTTACATGAGAGAGAGAGAGAGAGAGAGAGTAAGCTGAGAAATGATACAAATAGCTGAAAGGATGTTTTAAGCACAGCCTTACAAATTGCTTACTTTAAAGTGAGCAGCCCATGCTCTAATGTGTATAAAACAAGAAACATTACCGTCAATGGCAATAAATTTAAAGATGACGTGCACAATACACCAAGTCTTACTTTTTTTTTGTTAATTCTTTGCCTACTTATCTGGGATCCAGCATGCCAATGCGTACTGTAGCATATTTGTAATTATGGGTCAATTTTTTTCACAGGTTGTTATCAAAAGGGTTTACTTTATCGTGAACAGTCTTTAGAAGTAAAGGTGTAATAAAACGTAGTGTTGTGTTCAGATAATTACAGTGACTGGTCTTCTGCTGTTCAGGAGCAGCTGAGGGTGGTCAAGTCCCAGCAGAGGGAGCTGTCTGAGCGAATGGCAGACCGCGAGGCCACCATAGGAGAACTGAAGGCGAGGCTGGAGCAGAAGATGGAGCATTGCGAGAGCGTCACCCTGCAGTTGGCAGAGCTTGCATCAGAGAAGCAGAGCCTCGTCGACAGCTTTAGGAGCCAACACGACCTCCTCACCAGGCAGGTCAGCCAACCTTGCTAGTTTAAATTACGGATTTATTTTCATCTTCTGCGTGCTTCCTCAGCATTGCCTTCCAAATTGCCAGCAGACCTTTCATAAATACATTTGCATATTGTGACGTGTTTGTGTGTGTGTGTGCGTTTGTGTGGACTTGCGCACGCAGGTGGTGCAAGTATCTATCTCTCTATCTCTACATGTATATAAATACACTCACACATNCGTGTGGACTTGCGCACGCAGGTGGTGCAAGTATCTATCTCTCTATCTCTACATGTATATAAATACACTCACACATTATGTGTGTGTGTGCGCATGCTTGTAGGTGTGTGCAAATGTAATGATATGCACTAAATCCAGAACAGCACTCCCCAAAAGAAACTCAACATGCATTGACCAAAAAAGTGCAGGACATCTGCTCCCAAAACATTGTGACAAGCCCATCTAAGAAAACCTACTGTGTTCTTCTGTCTCATCATTGTGTCTTCCAGTCTTGTGCAAAATTTGGTTTTTATCTCAGTGTTCATCTGTGCTGACTTAGTTGTGTTGTCCTTGGTTTTTTAACTTTTTCCGTTTGATTGAAACCAACTGTTTGTCTGTGTCGTCATTGTTTTGTTGTCTTTGGTTTTTTCAGTTTTCTCGTTTCATAATTAATTTTGTAATTTTTTTAAATTGTTTTCTAGTTTATTATAAATCTGACAAAATTACTTGTGGGATTTATTATACGTTTTATTTATATATTTTGACTACAGCCATGCTTGGCTCATTTTTCGTGTTTGTTTTATGTCTCAGACTTGGTTTTCTGTGACGACAGTGTAGCAATGGAGTATGTTCAAAATGTTTCACTCAATCACTTTTGAGATTGGCGATACCATATTAACAGATTCTAGAAATATTCATAAATGTTATTTGCTGCCTGTTTTTTTAGTAGCATTAGCAGCTTTTCTCTTTGGCTTTTTCCTTGCACATTACTGTAGAATTTTGTCATGCAAAAACTTGTGCTAAATGGCACCCCAAAAAAATTTTGACATTAAAAGGTTTTGAAATTTTTTGGAAGTAAAGTTGTGATAGTTTAAGTTTATTACATAAGAATTTGTGTCAATACAGGTTTGCTTTGTGTTATTTAATGGTGTGGTCTGAAGAGGGCGCTACATATAATGTGGTTTAAAAAATTCAGAAATGNGGTTTGCTTTGTGTTATTTAATGGTGTGGTCTGAAGAGGGCGCTACATATAATGTGGTTTAAAAAATTCAGAAATGTTTTACGTTGCTGTATATTTTCTCTATTTATTCATAATTTAAAAATTTTTGGGCTAAATTAGTAAAAGGAGCAAAGATAACCTGAAGTGAACATTTTTTCATTAGGCATGAAACTGCTTGTATAACAGATTAAAAATAAGTCTGAAAATAGCAATTGACTGTTTTGTGTGAGGCAGATAAATGCCCTAGAGGAGAAGTCGACGAAGCTGAAAGATAGTTTGGCAGAGCGCGAGGACGAGCTTGCGAATCTGCACGACGAGTACGAGTGTTACAAGGTGCGCGCACAGAGTGTGCTGCGCCAGAAAGCTCGTGGCGAGGAGTTGTCCCAGTTCAGTCGTGAGGATCTGCTCGAGGAGACGAGACAGTTGACAGCAAGAGTGGAGACGCTGCAAGTCAGACTGGAGGAAATCAAGTACGTGTTGCTTATATCACCATCATAAAGGNGACAGCAAGAGTGGAGACGCTGCAAGTCAGACTGGAGGAAATCAAGTACGTGTTGCTTATATCACCATCATAAAGGGTTGGTGCCTCATTTTGTCTTGTTGAGTGCTACCGTTTCATCCTTTTTTTTAGGTAGAGTTTTGGGACCACATTACTTGCTGTGTTGCTGTGAACAGTTTGACATTGTGTGTGTTGCTAGTTGCATTCTGGATCGATGCTGGCCTCATCCATTGTTTTGTGTCTGTGTTTAAGCTCTCAAGTTTATGTACAGATTTAAGTAGCCCCCTTGAAGTGTAATGCGTGATATTCCTGGTGGCATTCTGGTTGTATAATCAGAAATAGCAGTGATTCTTGGAGATACCAGTTAAAGTTTCTGTCATAAAATGTCCGATAACTGCAGTGTTTGTACAGGCCTTTCCAAAAATTGTTTTTTAACGAAGAGGCCTTATGACTGGGTTCCATACCATAAGTTGTGGAGTTCTAAGATTTAATAAGGTGCACTAGTAGCGATATATTTTTGGTTGAGGGACACACAGTCCGTACAGAAGCACCAGGTGCTACCTAGCCCTTGCAAAAGCACAAGGTGCTACCCTCCTTGGGTACTAGTTCCATCCAGGAATCCCAAAATTAGTAGGAAATTGCCATGAGTCTCGCATAGTGAGTGGCTGTGCAGTTACAGCATTGTAAAGTCCTTCCATTATAGACAGGCAAAATGGAAAGATAACTTAGGTGTGCACACTCTCCATGTTTCCTCTTAATGTCCGCGTTGGGTACAGATTGAATTTGTCAGGGGCATAAAAAATTGAAGTGTTTGAAACGCTACTGCACATGATGTCCTTTTGAAGTAATTGTGGTCAGAATTGTGGATATTGCTATGTTGTGCGAGCATGCTGGAATTGTACAGTATGCTGAAAACACACTACAGTATTTGTTTTGGGTAAAGTTATTGCAGGTTTGGAAATTTTTAAATAGTTTTTCATTGTAGTTCACAAGATGATGGTTATTTTTGTTTACAAAAGTTTAGCTGTCATTTTAGGTTGACTGTGTCTTCTCTGTGTTTGTTTATTTTCAACTTAGTTTTATACATGACAAACGTAGTAGGTACAGTGAAACCTCGTTGCTGCGATCCCCTTTATTGAGTTTTTCTGTAACAGTAGTTTTTTTTGGTCGATCCTGACAACTATCCTATATAAACAATGTCAAAAAAGTCTGCACGCTACAACTCTTAAAACATAAATTTCCCGCATCCATTGATGAGATATTCTGCCCAAAAGCCAAATTATATATATAGAACAATCGTTTAGGTATGAAATAGGGTGGATTTTCGATGATTCGTTCCCATCATTTACGTTTTACCGTATTTCTCATAGGTACATTCGCCAAAGATTGCGCGCATCATTCGTTTTTGAACGTTATGGGAATGCAAAACAACACGGATAATCAACAACTGGTACTATCGATAGTATAGTTTACATTTGGCAACAGTTGTTATTGTTCTATAGACTACCATTTTTCTTCTTCGTACATCTTTACCTTAGAGTAAATATATGGACAGAGGGAGCATGATGTCGCAAAAGTGTGTTCAACATGGCAGCAGGCAGAAACAGCTGACTTATGGCAAATATTAGGACTTCACAACATTGTTTATATGGGTTTTGGTGGCAGAAAGGCATGTTTCATGTCATCTTTCGAAAATGGTGATGCATTGGTGTGCATTTGGCTGCAATTATAGGTATGAAAAGGGAAGCCCTGTAACTTTCCACTGGTAAGTGTGTACTTTTATGTCAATGATTTTCAACGTAATTTTGAACGCCTGTGCCTTACAAGCCTGAAATCACGTGATACATGTTGAACACATATTTTTGTATGCATTGGTATAGACAACGCTTCCTCTACCCGTATATTTACTCTAAGGTCTTTACTTCATTCGTAGGTTGGCGACAATGATAAACCATCTTGTATTCTTATTCTTCTTACATGTTTACTGCACTCATAGGTTGACAACAATGAGAATGAATCACACTATATCATGTATAATGTAATGTAATGTAATATGGTGAGGTGCTTATTTTACACCGGCTTTTATATCAGAATTGTGAGTATGTTCATTTCAAGAAGTTAATGTTATTTTCAAGTGCAATGGTTTAGTTTTGTTTTTCGTGTGATGTATTTAATTATAGATGTCATGTTCTATATTTAATTATAGATGACTCATAATCTTGAAAAACAAATACTATTGCTTTCATTGTGACATTTGTTTGTAAACAGCTTGCAATTGCAGTCATCATTGTCGGAGCAAGATGTGTTGAGAGAAGAGAAAACTGCATTGCTCGAGAGATGCCAGGAGCTGGCAAACAGCCTCTCACAAGCTCGCACCCAACTGAACCAGCTCCAAGAAGCAGAGAAGAAGACTACCTCCGAACATCAGGAGGCCATGCGGAACCAAAAACTCCAATATGACACACTCACTCAGTGCTACAAAGTAAGCAGATATTCTTCATTAAAATACAGTAAATCTCTTTTTTAATAAGTTCTCTTTGAATAAGTTTTTCTGCTTAATAAGTTTTTTTGTAATTTTTAAGTAATATTGCACATTGGTCTATAAACTCGAAAGTACGTAAGTACGTAATTTGTTCATCTTAAGAAGTTTTTCTCATTAATAAGCTTAAGTTTTTCAGTCCCGTGAGAAACTTTTTTAATTTTAGGCAGTTGCAATTTACTATTCTTTCTTATAATGTGACATGGCTAGCTATAGGTACTATATATACGTGAATTTAAGACAATATAAAAATAACAACTCAAATTTACAATTTTTTACTGTAAAAATATTTTGATCTCCCACAAACCATTTTAACAAGTATTTTAGTAAAAATTTTTATTTTGGTTCTTAAATAAAATTTTTATATTTTTGTTTATTAATGTCAAAATAGTTTTTCAGTGGTGCTAAATATTGTCACTGAAGCTAAAATTAAAATCATTTTTCTGTGCTTAAAAAGTAATAAAACAATAACTTTAGGGCATAATTTGATATATTTGTTCATAATACAGTTTTCCACACCGCAAATGAAGTTACCACACATTCAGTTTAACACTGTATATTTTTATATACTCTATTTCATACAAGTTCACTAAATTTTAACAGTTTTAGAAATGTAGTATGGAGACCATGTATCCTTACGCCACAGCTGTTCTAGCTATGAAGAAAACAAAGTTTGTGATCAATGTACGTTACCATTCCAGTAGGGATGTGCGAATAGATACACGGCTTGCCTGCCTGGGAATCCCTAGGCGGACAGTTGGCACAGCCCCACTTCAGGTGGCCAGTACCACACTACGTCATGATTCCAAAGTCAGAAACTGGTGCAGAAAAGCTGGTAAATTATCTCAGCAGGGTGGAGCTTGGGACAAAAACTACAAACTTTGTTTGAAAAACTGTGAAAGTTGAGCATCTTTTCCACCAAGGCCAGCCACTGAGGATAAGGCTCACATTGTGTCTCACAGGTTGTGCTGCATCGCAGGGTGCGAGGATGTGACATAGCAGTGAATGGTGAGGGAGAGGTCGGGGTAGGAAATGTGATGGATAACATGTCTTCCACCTATTACTAACTAAAAACATTTTAAGGCAATTTTTCTATCTATTACAGTAACTGTTGTGTTGCTGGGAATATTGTTTGTAAAAATTTTAAGCTGTGTATATGTGTGTAAATAGTAGTCTCAAAATTTGTGGAATGATTGCGCAAATAAGAATACAGTATAATATTTATTTTGTATTTTTTTTATGCATGTGAAATCAATTATTTCTTTTAGAAAAGAAAATAATTAGTATTGGTGTAAGTAGCAGTCTAAAATGTGGAGATTGATGTCCTTTTCAAACTACGATGTATGCATAAATCTGTCTTTAATGGAGATGGATGCCATAACCACTGTGCCGCTTTCAGGCATTACAGAAAATTTTGGTTCCAATAACTGCTAAAAGAAGTTGTTTTTCTCAGTATTAAAATTGAAACATAAGTTGACTGGTGACAGTGACCTCTAAAGGCCTGTAGTGGGGAGAAGGTTAAGTCAGTATGACTTCAGCTCTCAACGTAAGTTCTTATTACCTCAGAGCCTTGTTATTCAGAGTATATTACACATTTGTTCAAAGCTCGCTGTAATCAGGAGACCTCTTCACTTACTGTTAACATTTCTTTGTATAATTGTATGGCACAAAGTTCACGTTTTAACTTTCATGTCCTTCCCAATCTCATGAAACTTGGCTATGAACAAAAATTTGTTCTTGAACAGTGTTGATTGTTTGTATTACTATGGATATACATGTCCAGTAAAATGGTGTCCTTATGTGCCTTCAGTTAGTTAGAAAACATAAGTTACCGAAGAGGTGTTCCAAATATTTTTCAGACATCAACAAAGACACTATTTTTAAAAAGTGGTCAACTTATTTCTAGAGCCAAATAGAAGAACTAGAAGCTCGATTGCGAGATGAAACATCGACCTTGAGGCAGAGGTTGGAAATTGCAGAAGATCTGATTGAGAAGCAGAAGCAGCAGGTTTCTGGAAGTGGAGACACGTATTCTCATCCCCATTTACAGAAGATTGCTGCGGATGGCAAGGTCTTTGAACCAGCGAAGTCTGAGGTCGAGATCTCACTACTCAAGAGGGAAGATGCCGAGGTACAGTTTGTGTTCTGTTTTCAGGTGTGTAGAAGTAGGGCCGATGTCAGTTTCATAGAAAAGGAAATATTTTGTCATTTTATTACATTACATGCATTTCTAGGAAGTAGAGATCATTTCATGTTGGTAAAGACGTTATTATGGCCAGTTATAAATAGCTACAAGATAAACTCTTATCACAGTATAAAAGTCATGCTGGAGGCATTTATCATGCATGATTTTTCATTTATTTCTAAATTGTAGTTTTACATCCTTCAGGTGTCTTTCATATATGTACTGTCATATTTGTTTCTAAAATTTTATTCATTTCTCAAAAGAAACTTTACTAAAACATGCATGTAGAGCATCGCATAGGAAGGTTCACAAGAAATAGGAATGAAAAATATATAAAAGGACAGGAATTTAAGTACTCACAGTCTAGTACTTGTCGACAGGCGCACACGCGATCATGCAAGTGAAATTGTGTCGTCCTTCTTTGTGTTTGTGTGCCTGTCGACAAGTACTACGTACTACATATACTGTAAGTCTCTGAATTCCTGTCATTTTATATATTTTTGGTAGCCTAGCTTTGAGTCGAGTCAAGGTGTATGCAAGTTGAGTTTCAATTTGTAGGAAAGTCGAGTCAAGTCGAGTTCAGTATAAAATTTTTTTAGTTAAAATGGAAATTGCACCATAAATGTAAATGCGTACCTATGTACATGGGTATAACGCCTGGCCACTTATAACTTCCTCCTCCTCTTATAGAAACAGTTTACCATGAAAAAAGTTTGGGACTAGTTTCTACCAACAATAATAATTCTTTGCCAGGTCGAGTGATTCACAGTGCTACCTTTTCCCTTTTGCAACGAGATAATGACCATGGTAGTAATGGTAATATCAGCTAGATGATACTGATAGAAGAAAGGATAACTGTTAGAGTGATGGAGTGGAAGGGTTGCTTTCAACTTTGCCCGTCAGCANTGATTGTATGTATTTGTGTTGTGCTGAGACTGTACCTGTCAACCTTGACAACGGTCCCATTATCTGATGTAGCCCCAAAGTGGCAGCAAAGAGGAAGCGCTTTGCTGGGAAACGAAATGGCTCAAGTCACGAATATTACAATTTTATCACAACCAAACATCACAAACGTCAGCCAAGGGCCAAGGCGTGTAGCCAAGTTATTGTTTTCATTCCAGTGCAACTTTAGAGGTTTAGTAGCGTAAAATTATTGATTCGTGAGACACAAAAGGTAATTGTTAGGTGTGAATATTTGTTGTTTATAACCTAAAAGCAACATGACTCGACTTGCATGTTCAGTAGCTCGATGTCCGCTGTAAAAAAACTCTACTCAAGTGACGAGTCGATCTTTGTACACTCGACTCAACTCTATTTTTCGAAACTCGACCCATCACTAAAAAATGCCATTAGAAAATTTTGAAACAAAACCAGGAACCCTTTAGTACAAATGGAAAACCTGAAGTATTATTTTCAGTAATGTATCAGTTTATTTTATTCACTGATTCACTCAAGTGGTAAACTTCCTTGCTGTGTAGGAATTTAGTGTGTGACCAGTTGGTAATATAATTNTATTCACTGATTCACTCAAGTGGTAAACTTCCTTGCTGTGTAGGAATTTAGTGTGTGACCAGTTGGTAATATAATTAGCTTGATGATGATGGTGATTTCTTCTTGCATTTCAGGGTTCCGAGAGTACGAACTCTGTTTCCCCTAATCATTTGGTTTCACGGGATCACCTGCATCATCCTGTTNATTTCAGGGTTCCGAGAGTACGAACTCTGTTTCCCCTAATCATTTGGTTTCACGGGATCACCTGCATCATCCTGTTCCTTTGGACAAGCTTTTAGCATCGACAGACGAAGACAGCACAAGTTAGTTTGCAGATTGGTTTCCATTTTAATATTTACTTAAAGTATATAAAATAAAATACTGTAGTAAAGGCTGTTTATGGTAAACTGAGGACTCCTAAAAAGCCCTGCTCAAGATCTACTTCAATGCGCATTGCGTATTCTTCAACCATATGTAAAATTAACGTTGCCATAGTCCTCAGCACTTAATTTGTGCATTGGTCAAGAGAAACTGTGAACTTATTAGGACAGTACAAATATGCTAATTCCTACACTTAATATGCATTATAAAGGCAGCAAGAAAATATTATTTCAGTATTCACAAATGTTTACCTAACACGTGTAATTCATCGTTAATTCAAGGAACTACTTTCTATCTGGCTTTCTGGCATTACCAACTATACTGAGNCCTAACACGTGTAATTCATCGTTAATTCAAGGAACTACTTTCTATCTGGCTTTCTGGCATTACCAACTATACTGAGAACTTGCCATTCAGTTTGCTCCTTTGTATTATATGTAGGTAGGGGCAGCGACATTTTTATAAAGTTTATTTTGAAAATGCTTATATAACTGTGAACAGCCTATAGTTAAAGACCAAACCATGATTATCTACTATACTGCAGAAAAAATTAAACTGCTTAAGGTTAATTTATTGTACCCATTGTAGATTAATCAACTTCTTTTTATATAAGTATGTATGTTATTTATTTGATCAGTGGTTTATTTCGTATTTATTTCAGAGTTTTTGTTTTTTTATGTTTTCTTTGTGGTTGTATGTACCGATATGTGGTCTTTTGGGTCTGTTCATTTGTTACACTGTTGATAACAACTTCCTCACTTTTCTTTGGTGTGTGTGTAAGAGTGTGTGTCTATATATATATAATAAAATTTTTGCTAACTGTATTATCATATATATTAATAAGTTTTAGTTTTTTATAAATGCATATTAAATTAATAGGATATTTAGTACCTTCTTACATATTTTATATATAATGTATTCACGGTAACTTCAAGATTTTCTGAAGCCCTGCTAAAGATCTACTTTCAGGGACCCGATTATGTATCATTCCGCAGTATGTAAACAAAACATTGCCATGTGACACCTGTCAAACGTTTTGTAAACAGTGCCATGTGGGAAAACTATAATATTTTGTAAACAAACAGTGTCATGTGGGAACTGTCAAATATTTTGTTAACAGTGTCCATGTGGGAACTACCAAAATTTATTTTTGAAGAGAAACAATGCCATGT
>NQII01002270.1:186081-374489 GCA_002778355.1 Clitarchus hookeri | reverse complement strand
AAGGTTATAGTTTCTGTTGGGGCACATACATAATTTTTTCCGTCATAGCATTTTGGAACTTTTCTTCCTGTTAAATTTATTGCATTTTGTAAATACGCCTGCGTTACTTCATAAAAATCGGTACCATAGAAGTAAATAAACGTTCAATATATATTTACATTAAACAACTGCTTTTCTTTGCCCATACGTTTTTCTTGCCAATCTGTGACGAGAGAATATCAGCCTTAGTTAGTGTTGATCAGAATATTTGGTATCTTCAAGTTACTTATTCGTGACGTAATTTTTTTTTTAATTAAGTTATTTTTTATGGCCGGAGGCCCTATTTTTTGGCTTAATAGAAGATAGAGAGATACATTTGTAATGTTGATTTGTCATATTTTGCAAAAGATCTTAAGCTTTTCTGTAGATTTATAATGAAAACGGAAATGTAAACAGAGTAAAATTGTACTTTTGAATGGATTCTACAGTACTTGTTGGGTTCAACTATGTTGAGTTGCTAGCCATATTTATAAACAACGGGTACTACAAAAGCCTGCTTTTGTAAATGTTCATTGACTATCATAAATTACTCATATCGAGTCCCCCTACACCCTAGGGTAAAGTAAACGGGGCAGTGGAAGAATGCAAGCGCGGGAGGAAACGAGAAGTCCTCCATTCGGGTTGACCCCGCCGGGAATCTATAATCGGTACGATGACTTAACGTTACACGTAACATACATTACACTTTCACGTTTACGTAAGACGTAGTCCTTTTACGGTGTCATATTATGATGCGTCAAGTAAGCACGTTAACGTCGGGTACCGAATTGAATTTTCACGAAGGATTTTGTTAGGTCTCAGATTGGAAACGCTTAAAATAAACGCTGTGAAGATGTAGAGATTGTGTGTGATTATAACTCTCGGGCGGTCAAGGTAACAAACAGATGGTCATAACCTCCGAAATGAAATACACCTGGGTGCTGCAGAAATGATATTCCTTTTTAGACATTACTCGTGAGGCGGATAAAGAATTTCGGGTTCATAAACCAATTTGTATAATATTTAAGTTTTCAGTTTGATGATAAACATTAAGCACTGCGGGCAAGCATTTTGACACTTCTTCTGAATAGTGTTCGAAATTTCCTGCAATGCAAAAATCTTCTGAATACTAACAAATATATAGATAAAATAATTTGCTTTAATCCTTGTATTTGAACATTGTGAGTTACTTAGAAGCTAGGGGCTGTAAGTGTTATTTCAACTGCGCAAATGAATTACTTTATACATGAGCATTATTGCTACTTTTCCTGAAAAGCTGTCTTTAACTTTCCTAAACAGCTGCATTATTAAAAACTAAATTTAACTTATGTTGTAGTCTAACTTCTATTAACCTTTCGTCTTACATTTCGGGAGCCAATACATGCGGTAGATTAGATATAAGATAGCAGACAACATTAAAGGTTGTTCATGGCAATGCAAACAAATTTGAAACAAGCCTTTGAAAAACAAATCACTGTTCATAACTTCACATAAGCTACAATCCATACTTCCATGCATACGCCCAGTTAAGTTGGCAGATAAATAAAATAGTCGCGAGATTTGAAGTCCTGTATTGATTAAGTTTATGGTCGCTAAATAAATTGTCTTTCTTATTTTATACGCCATAATTTTTATGTACTAATTTGCATGTTAGTAATATATTTACACTACCAACAATTCCACTGCTTTACCTAACTGAAAGGGCCGCGGTGGTGTAGTGGTCAGACTACTCGCCTCCTACATAGGCGAAATGGGTTCGATTCCCGGCGTGGTCACCCCTGGATTTTCGCATGTATGGATCGTGCCTGACGATACTGCTGGTCTGTGGGTTTTTTCGGGGATCTCACTTTTCTCCCGCTCTTGCATTCCTACGCTGTGGCATACTCTCCTCACTTCACCCTCGTTGACTCTCAAGGCCTCGATGTTAAGAGCCACCCAAAGTCTCTTCACTCACTTTACCTGGATGATGCATGCGTAAAGAAGACAGTTACATGACGGAGATACTATAGCAGAATGATACTAAATGGGAATTAAAGCAGACCAAAGCAGAGATTTCGTAAGTGCTCACTTAACAGTGGACATCCTATACAAAATATATACAATGAAAAATGACATAACTCCGTTCCTATTGTGATTGGCCAGCAATATCACGTGGTTCAGAGTCGCGTTTCACGTATCACTTGAATACTTGACACTGACAATCCTTTCTTTGCGTGAGAGTAAAAATTAAACGATCATGATAGCTCTCAGTGAAACACATTAGCCGATATAAATCAGGCTTACTTGAACGTGTAACTTGTAACGTGAAGCGATCACAATCCCGACGTAATCCAGATCGCCGTAGTGATTGGCCATGTGAACTAACCGCTAGGCCGGCGAGGGGTCCCTCGATGATAATTGTATGCTTTGTATTCACTGCTTCTTGTTTTGCTCCCTCAGAAAATTTCACTGTGGACGATGTACAGCAGATAGATGTGTTCCAGTGAAAACGTACGCCATTGTTAGGGACACCAGAATTTCGCGAAGACATTTCAAGACGAGTTGTATTTCATAGCACTTTAGCTGACGCACGTAATTGAAGTTATCTAATTCCGATTAGCATGTTAAATAGGAAAAGATCTTGTCACAAAAACACGCCGGCAATAAGCAAAAGAAAACTGTTGATTTGCTCGTGGGGTATTGACATTTAGCATGTGCGGAAATTTTTTTCGCTGAATTCGGGTATCCTTATTCATTCCTAGAAATATTATTTTCTGACTATAACTGCGCTTAATCCTTGTCCCAACAAACGTGGATGTGCAGATACAAAGAGTCGTGGTTAGAGTTTTGCAGAATAGTCAAAATCGAGGGTATGCAAATGCCACGTTTTCTTCTTAGAGTACTTTTTACAGTTTTAATTTACGATGCCAGCATAAAAGGCTCCTAATTCCAATTTGCTTTCTTTTTATACACGGAATTACTGGTGCTTTACAGAAAATAACTTATTTTAATGAAAACTCTCGCAGTTCTGATGAACTAGAATCGATACTTTCCATAATGTACGTTTAACGATAATACTATTTTCGAAACTTCGGGCAGGGCGATAAGCATCCTTTTCAAAAAATTAACGATATAGAATAAAACCGTTAAAAATATTTTATCCACGTGGATCTCGTGTTTCCACACATTTCTTAAGAAAAATTGTGTTGCGCCTCAGTAAAATTATATTAATTTATGACCTAACGAGTATCTCTAAAGTAATGCATTTTACTGGCAAAATATTGTCATACGCAGGTAGTGTGCTCCTACACGTTCCATTAGCATAACATATTACACTCCAATCAAATGATAAAATTTACGACGTGAGAAATAGCTCGACAGTAATGCATTTGACTAAGAAAACATTTTCTTTTGTAAAAAAGTGTAAAAAATGTGCTTTTTGTATGTATTTGTATAGAAAAATCTATGGACTTCAATTTATATGTTAACTGTTTATTATGTCCACGTAATCTTAAAATATTTTGAAGTGAATATAAAATATTCCCCCTTTTTTCCTCGCTTTTCTATTTTTCAAGGAAATAGAGTAAACTCTTATGTTTCCTTTGCAGGGCATCTCCACTAGGCTAAAGATGTATACGTTATTTATAATATTCTTCAACTTTTACAGGTTTTTCCCTGCTAGAAAGAGAAGAGAAGATTATGGACCACCATCCTCTATTTCGAGTTTCCTACGACTTCAAGTATATCTGCGGACTGAAAAGTTCGCATCATAAGCAAGACTCGTCTCTTACTTGCAGAGATAAACGCAGTGTGGTGATGTAAATTATTGTTTGATTACACTCTGTGAATTCTGACTTTATGAAATGATGCACGCCATGTTATTCAATACGAAAAATTAACTGTTCGTGTTTTGCAGTCCAAAATAAAATTATTTGATATAAGTTAGGAACTACTTATGAACGTAATATTCGACAACAAGCGAAACCTGTTTGTCAGAAGAAATGCTCATTAAATGTATTTCTACAGAAGTTTATGTTACGTCTTGCTGTAGCTTTTGAATATTTCAATATGTGTTAAGAAAAATAAAATTTATTAATTACATTTACGTATTGTGTTTTAAGTTTTTAAACGGTCAGTTAAGATTTCCTGCGAGATTAATTTCTTTTAAATTTTTGAGTTTAACTTTACCACTGATTATTTTGCAGATAATTTCCGTCCTGTATATGTATGTTAAACGAAAGGAGCTTGCGAAATTTGTTTATTTGCAACTGCGACTGAACTCTCGCCTGCTGAAGCGAAAACTTCTTTCAACGCTGCCGAGACGTTAAGAATATTCTGACCGCTAAGAGACGGGGCAACTATCGAAACAGGATGAGGAATGGTAAACTCGAGGCAGCAATCAGCGGAATCGGATGTTATTGCCGGTTTGCCTAAAGAAGCAGTTCATATCATCCGCGCTGATACACAGAATGCTCGAGATTGGGCGAGGTTATGGACCTGACTCCAACCGTGATGTCGCAGAAGTTCGTGGAGCTTTACCGGCGACCTAGGGGTGCGTTTGAAAATTGTTTTGTCTCTCGAGGACCTTGGAATGAGGGGTGAAGGTACTTGAAGGGTCGTGATGAGTGTTATAGCGGTTGCGAGTGTGACGGTCGTGCGGGCCTGGTAGTGCCCGAGGGAGGGTTGACGACGGGGCTGGGTCCTGGCGGCGACTCCTGAAGACCCGTCGTCGTCGTCGCCATGTCGCGCAAGTCGCTGGAGGTGTGCATCCCCAAGTCGTGGCTGGCTACGAAGACGAGCATGCTGAAGACGTCGCTCTGCAAGTCCGGCTCGTCGCTGGACCTGAGCGCGCTGGGCGCTGACGCCTCAGACCGCGAGCTGCCCGCCGCCGACGGGAAACTGCGGCGAGTGTTCACGACGCACGCGCGCCGGTGCTCACTGCGCAAGAAGGAGCTGGTGCCTGGCTTCAACCTCAGTCACATGATGAAGGAGCCACTGCGCGTCGTGCACTCCGTGCCGCTCAGCTTCCCGCTCTGGTGAGTACCTGCTTCCACTGTGCACCGCTCTGGCCCGCCCAATGCGGAGTACCAGCCCCGCCCACTATGTACCGCTCTTACCAGACCATTGAGGGGACTATCTCTGGTCCGCTAATGTGTAATTGCTCTGGTCCATCCACTGATGTGTATCTCCTCTAGTCCGTCCACTGCTGTGTACCTGCTCTGGTCCATCCACTAATGTGTACTTGCTCTGGTCCATCCACTGATGTGTACCTGCTCTGGTCCGTTCACTGATGTGTACCTGCTCTGATCCGTCCACTGATGTGTACCTGCTGTGGTCCATCCACTGCTGTGTACCTGCGCTGGTCTGTCATCTGATGTTTACCAGCTCTGGTTCATCCACTGATGTGTACCTGCTCTGGTCCGTCCACTGAGGAGTACCTGTTCTGGTCCGTCCACTAATGTGTACCTGCTTTTGTCCGTCCACTAAAGTGGACCTGCTCTGGTCAATCCACTTATGTGTTTATGCTCTGGTCCGTCCACTGATGTGTATGTGCTCTGGTCCGTCCACTGATGTGTACCTGTTCTGTTCCATCCACTGATGTGTACCTACTCTGGTCCGTCCACTGAGGAGAACCTGTTTTGGTCCGTCCACTGAAGGGTGCCTAATTAAACTATGTACTGCTCTTCCCCGCCCATTGAGTGGTTCCTGTTCCTCTGAGCACCGATTTTCCCTGCTCACTGGGGAGTGGACAGTAATGCTCTCCCTCACTCACTCAAGAGTACCTGCTCCTCTCAGTATCGCTTTATTCCGCCCAATGAGGCGTGCCTGCACTGAAAATAAAATATTGTTATAGGTGACATCTAAACTGTTAAAATAGTGACAGCCACATCGGTACTATCTAAATATTGCTAACATAGATAGTAATACCAGCATAACTGTTTAGTGTACTCCCGTCTATGATTGTATTTGCTACTGTGCATTTGGTTGCTACAGCATAGCACTGCATTTCTAGTACCTTTAACAAAATAACTTGAACAATATTGAGATTATTCCTAAAGCAAGCATAATTGTGATAACCCAACATAATGTTATGTTGCTATTACTGAAGAGTTATCTAATCGGGTTTGAGGGTAGCAGCAGTATCAGAACATTGCGCTAGGATAGAACAAAACTAGTTGCTGTGGGAACAATCCAAATACCATTAAATTTGTTCTGTTGGATGTACTCTCCGTCTTCCTTGCTGGAACGCAGTGCTATGCTGTACCAACCATATGCGCAGTAGCAAATACAATCACATACAGTAATACAGCAAATGGTTATGTTGGTGTTACTATGTCAACAATATTTAGATGTAACCTACAACCGTTCAGTTGGCTGTGCCTATTTAAACCGTCAAGAGGGTTCCCAATACCATAATGTTTTCTTAGTGTGATCCCCTTTTTACTTCCCTACCACACCCAGTGGGGAGTGCATTATCCACTCTGGAACACGCTGCCCCGCCCACTGGAGAGGATCTAACGATTACCTGCTCCATTTTCTACAACTATGCTCCGCCCACACGTGATTACTTGCCTCATTTTGTGCTAGGCTCCACCTGCAGATTAACATTTTACCAGTTTGAAGGGGGCCTCGGTGGCTGAGTGGTTAGCCTGCTCGCCTCCTATTAAGGCGAACCGGGTTCAATCCCCGTCCGGGTCACGGCCGGATTTTCACAAGTGGGAATCGTGCCGCACGATGCCGCTGGTCGGTGGGTTACCTCAGGGATCTCCCGTTTCCCCCACCCTTGAATTCCGGCATTGCTCCACTCTCATCTCATTTCACCTTCATCGGCTTGTATTATTAAGCTTCACCTTTATTCACTAGGTATGCATTTACTTTATTTCATCTCAATCAGCTTCTATTAGTGGAGGGCAGTAGCATGTGTCTACCTTTATTCTTAGCTTGACGATTTACAAGTTTTAGAATAGTAAACATAGATGATATAGTCCACAATAATTTAAATTGTGCCAGTTAAAAAATATTTATATTTATTGAATATTTCGTACAATTGACTGATTATATTCACTGGTTCCGACATAAATCATTATTCTTCTTTCCATCTTTGATAAAAATAATTTTTTTTAATGAAATATTAAAAAAAAAAAAAATTACGAGTAAACAAATTTGTAGAAATAATTATTTCGTTATGATAGGTTCAGGTCACGTAATTTTTCTTGAAGTTAACAATGTTTAAGTTATATTTAAACACATCTTGTAGAAATTTTTTTACTGTTATGCTAATTCTCCGATTTGTTTAGAACGACACCATTATTAGGCCCTGCGTATCATCCTATTTGACTTTTACTGCATATAGGAAAGTTANATCATTATTAGGCCCTGGGTATCATCCTATTTGACTTTTACTGCATATAGGAAAGTTAGTCGAGATTGATAATTGGGAGAGTTTTTCTTGTCGTTTAGAACAGTAGCTTTAGTTTTACAACGCACTGTTTGATACAAAAATTTCTCGCCATATCTTCTTTAAGTTTTGTCGCTACAGTTTTCATTAATAAAACAGCGGAATAAAATGTGTGATAAAATTAATTTTCATTATTACCTTTGCTGGAATATAATCCGGCCATCACAACATTAATCCCGTTGCATTTACATTAAAAGAGTAGAGAGCTATTCGTGAGCGTATCAACGAATTTCTTCGTAATGTTTATATATATATTTACTAGGGAACCGGCCCGGCTTCGCCCGGAGCGATACTTTGAAAGACAAAAATGGTTACTGTGGGTCACCCTTAAAAGATAAACATATGCTATTGTGGACTTTTCTGTAGATCTTTTTGAGAGCTACAATTCTGTAGTACATTAATTTGATGTATATCTTATGGTTTAGTCAGCGCAAGCCATGTAAGCGCCCTAAAAGCTGTTTTTTACGACTTGATTACAAACGGTTTGACATTTCTCTACTATCCTTACATTAAATATAAATGTTTTATAAACTAAAACCTTTCTCAAGAAATTCTCTTAATTATGATGAAAACTGCATCAAAATCCATCAATTAGTTTAGAAGTACTAAGCGAATACACAGACAGACGCGGATAAGCGACTTTCTTTTATACTATTTACAGATAATGCAGATACATTGGCTTAAAAAAGGTTACATTAAAAGAAAATTGATTAAAACATCAAAGTACCAAATTATTATATGTAAAAGTTGGGCACATATGTATTGAATGGGGAGAACATAGAACGCGTTTCTGTTTTTCATTGCCAGTTGGTTACAACTTCCACCGACATAACCTTTCAATAAGAAACCAAACTAGTGACTTTTTATTTTATATACATAATGATTTATTAAAATTTGAACTTGACAATAAGAACCTGGTACGTAGGGCCAGTGACTTTTCGCATAAAAATTGGAGCACACAGTAGACTTCAATACTATATACAAACCTCAGCTGTTGTTGTACCTCCATTGGCTGCTGGCGCCGTGTCCGCCTTTGACCAAGCCACTCGGGACTAAGTAACTCCGACACCGAACCTTCGTGATTCCTGAGCAAACGGTTTACACGGGTCAGATCATCTCCTAGCCAATCAAAGAAGATGGACGACCCTGCAGTGTTTTGGACTGTATCTTGTCTCGAAATCTTTTCGTGAAATATCACTGCTCCTACTCATACACAAATAGCATGATAGAGTAGTTAGTACAATTGCCACTGCAGGACGTAAAATTATCATTTATTTTTGTTTTGGTCACATGTCACGAAGTCCTCAATCTTCACTTTTATAATATATGTTAAATAATTTTAAGGTGAGTACGCGTCCTGTGTGGTAGGCCTTCTTCTTTGTAAGCACCCCACTATGCCAAGCGTCATAAAATAACATCATCAAGATAATGTTTTTCACCATGAGTGGTATAACTTTTTATAGCTCCTATTAGTAGATGCAACAATTTTAATGAAAAACTGCTCGACAGACAGGCTTTCATTAAAACATACGTCGGGTCTCATCATGAAAACAAAACTCGTACGTTGAAACATAGACCATTGTAATTAACCCTGGAATTATTCTACCCGCAGTACACTGCCACGATGCCATCATAGGCCGGCTGCTATTTTAATACTACTAAACCAATTAAAATTCCAAAAATTCCTCTTCAATATTGTAGATATATGTGAATGACCGTAACTGAACGAGAGTATAAACAATTCATCGCGCAAACTATATACCGCTGCTAGTTATTTTTGTGTGGTATCCTTTTGGCGTAACAGTCGCTACATATGCGATACAAATAAATTACAGTACGTTATTATCAAATCAGTAACTGTAAATGAAATAATTTTTGTGTCAGTTTATAATTGTTTTAATATCTAGTTTTCCTTTTTCTCTCTGTCTATACGTTTAACTCATTAAAATAAATATTATGTTTTACCAACGATTTGTGGTAGTTTTTTTTCGCTGCTGATACTATGACAAAACATTAATCACGAAAATACATTTTTTCATACTTCGTATACAACCCAACAGTAATTTAGTCACGTAATTTGCAAAAAGAAAATATTATTAATAATTAAGGTGTTTATATTATTTCTTTGATGATCATGTACCTTTAATTTTTTTTAATAAGGAGTTTGGATTTCTTATTCGTATGTAAGTTATTTATGCAATACTAAAGGTCTATTTCTTTTTATAACATTTCAAAATTGAGCGAGTTCAAAGAAAAATTCAAGTGTGTTTGATTAAACCCGCAGTGTTTACATAGCGTAATGAAATTTAATAACTAATGTGTAATGAGGAAAGAGCTTACGTCAAGTTGCATCACTTTATTTAAACAAGTTGGCTTCTGTTTTTATGGATATACCTACATTAGAGAGAGACAGAGAGTCTAAATAAATACGTTGACGTCAGTTACTGTGTGTTTTTAATTTAAATGCTGTGATAAATGTACCTGTATCATAAACCTGTGCTGGAAGTTACCTGTGGTAGGAAAAACACATAACTGTAGAAGATCCATCAAATTAGAGAACGAAAAAATTTACTCTTTGGGGATTACTTGACTCTTTGCAAATTAAATTTATTAGTACTTCTGCCACAAGTATTAAACATTTTATTCGGGAGTTATGTTGCGCCATATAAAGGCCAATTTATGTTGACGCCTTGGAAAAGCCAAAACAGCATACAATAAAATTGGTGAAAAATGCAACACCAAGAAGGATACATGAGATTGAAATGAACTTTATACCACACATTAGGTACATCACAATACACAATTGATTAGGATTACATAACTGAACATGATTTTTGTCCTTGAGAATTCAGTATGGTGTGAAGCCCCACGTGCTGTAATCAGAGCCCATAAACGTCGTGGCATGGAATCAAAGGGTACCTGGATAAGTTCCTGTGGAATCTCCTTTTACGCGGTTTGTATGCTAGTCTACAAAGCATCAAAAGTGGTTGCTGGAGGTCTGTGACGAACAAGTTGCCGGCCAACCATATCCCAGACACATTCGATGAGCGACATGTCAGGTGAACGTGCAGGCCAGGGAATATGTTGTACCCGTCGTTCACTGAAGAAGGCTTGAACATTCCTCGCCACTTGTGGCTGGGCATTGTCCTGCTTAAACATGGCATGTGGAGTCGCCTGAAGGAGGGTCAGTACCTCGGGCTCTAACACCTCCCTAATGTAGTGGTTGCTGTTCAGATTACTCTGAATATATTGCTGTCGAGATCACACGTTGTATACAATACCGCCCCAAAACATCACACTTGGCGTTTGTCCGCTATGCCACTCCACAATGCACGCTGTCACATTGCTATAACCACAGTAACTTCTAATACAAATGCGGCCATCACTGTTGTACAGGTTGAAGCGCCAATCAGCACGCCAGCGACGGCGTTCACGTGCCCATTGCAGTCTGAGGCGTTTGTGGTTTCTGGACAATGGAAGCCGACGCAATGGCATGCGTGCCACCAGTCCAGCCAGCAGCAGACGGCGTCGAACCGTCGACGCAGACAGGTCCACACTCATAGCAGTGCTCCAGTGTCGAGCCAACACTTTGGACGAGGCTCTATGATCCGTTACGGCCATGTGGACAAGATGGCGGTCATCCCGTGCTGTGGTAGCATTGCGTGGTCCAGTACACGCTCGTCGCTGCGTACGACCCTGGTCTATCCACTGGTTACACACACGCATCACTGTCGTAGCAGCATGCCCTGTACAAACCGAAATGTCACGGTATGACAAACCGGTTTCCCGGAGACCGATCATTCTGCCCCGTTTGAACTCACTCACATGCTGATATGGCGCATTTTGACGTTGACGAGGCAATCTGACACTTGCTTTCACTTCGTTTGACAGCTCTTCACTGACTGAGCTTGACGTAACACGGACCTTTCCTGTCACACAAGAGAGAGCGCTGCTGGGCCTACGTGTATGCTATCTCTCTAAAATCGCAACCACTTATTGCTGGTGCACTGTTCTACACATCCTCTGAGTTTGGATACAAGCGGACGATTCTTTCTTGGTGTTGCAATTTTCACAAATATTGGTGTATTAAATATTTTTAGTAGAAACTGTTCAAATTGTGGCGATTACATGTAATATTGTTTATAGGAAAAAAAAATGATGTAATTAATTTCGTCTAGTTGAATGTCAGAATCACGAAGCTTATGTTCTGGAGCAAAACAAAANAAAAAAAAATGATGTAATTAATTTCGTCTAGTTGAATGTCAGAATCACGAAGCTTATGTTCTGGAGCAAAACAAAAAGTTAAATAAATTATAATATAAAAATTATTGAATCTGAAAACTGTTGAATTTCATTTTAAAGTTTGCTAACAAAAATGTTCAAGGAAAATTCAGTGACAGGATCAAAGCGGGAGGTATGCAAAAACTTTTCATTCTCAAAAATATAATTAACTGGCTCAGCTCATGGAATTGAATTTCTGTTATTTGCTTGCTCCAAAACCAGAAGAAAAAAAAATTTACCTGACATGCAAATTAGAAGAAACAAAAAATTCATCTTATTTCTTTTTATTTGGTTGGTAATGATATTACAGTCAACATGTGTAGCCTAAAGGTTACCGTACATGTATAATGAACATTTTATATTAGTTACTGGCCACTTAAAACATATGGAACCTTTTATTTTGCCACGTATTATGTAATGTGGCTCGCCGTTGCACACATTGCAAGTGGCAGGTGTCTAACAATACTAACGTATCCAGCTAACGCACGCAGTAGTCATATTTCTAACGGACTGCATACCTACTCGTTTCGCGAAAGGAACTCTCCTGTCCACACGTGCAGTATCGTCGCCGGCTTTTCGATCTTCGGTGAACCGAACGTTGTAGAGAGGCGGTCACTGAAGTCGGAAATTCACCCCACCCCCCCCTAGGGCACACTCCATTTGCGCGCAACAAAGAGCGCATTCGAATGCTCACGTACGTGTTTGCTGATAAGGGTCACGCGGCGCAAGGGGTGTACAAGCAGTGTTGGTCGGCATTGCCGCGACTGATAACAAATATGTAAGGTACTTGTAAATGTTCCGGGCGAAGAATCACTATTTTTCATTTCCTTGGAAAAGTTTGATTGCTCTGAAGTAGACAGTTTCTCTAAGAACACGAAGACCNCATTTCCTTGGAAAAGTTTGATTGCTCTGAAGTAGACAGTTTCTCTAAGAACACGAAGACCTATGTCAATATTAATAATCGTAAAACGAATATATTAATCCATATATACAATTCTAACTGTTACCGCGGCTCCGCTCGCGTGGACTAAAGAATTATTGTTTAAGTTTTTTTTTTAATAAAGTTGAATTTTACATAGTATTAATCTTCTATACTGTGAACATATTATAAAATTCAACGTCTCTGTGAATTAAATAGTAAAAACACTTATTGGTATTTACGTGTTATAGATACATATATGCTACCACGGAGTTTTTTTAGGTCTTTTTATTTTAAACAATTATTTACTACATTATATTGTTCCATCTTTAACGGTTTAGATAGCGTACTGCAACAGAGCGCGCTGGCGGCAAACTTTTTTCTGACTTGTTTCACTATTATCGTTTGTAAATTTTTTGAGATGTTTTCTTGCGATGAAAATAAGCCAATGTCACCTTTCAGCCTTCCAACTATTTCTGTGCAAGAAATTATGTTGATCTGTTGCTCGGCTGCGACGTTGCTTTGTTAGGGCCAGTGACTTTTCGCGTAAAAATCGGAGCACACAGTAGACATCAATTCTATGTACACACCTCAGCTGTTGTTATACCTCCATTGGCCTCTGGTGCCGTATCCGTCTTTGACCAAGCCACTCAGGACAAAGTAACTCTGACACTGAACCTCCGCGATTTGTGCGCAAACGGTTAACACTGGCAAGAACATTTTTTTATCCAATCAAAGAAGATGGACGACCGTACAGTGTTTTGGACTGTATCTTGTCTAATAAAGAAAGGACTTAACCCCAAGGATGATGGACTTCAATTCCGAAACATCAAAGGAATTAGAAATGGAGGGANATAATAAAGAAAGGACTTAACCCCAAGGATGATGGACTTCAATTCCGAAACATCAAAGGAATTAGAAATGGAGGGATAATGATCGAGGCTGGCGATGAGGAGACATACAAGTGCCTCAACAACCAGGCCAAGATCAAAGAATTGGGTCTTAAACTTGAGGCTCCAAGAAAAAGGGGANAGTGCCTCAACAACCAGGCCAAGATCAAAGAATTGGGTCTTAAACTTGAGGCTCCAAGAAAAAGGGGACCTAAAGTAGTGATATACGACGTTCCTCGAGAGGAGGACAATAACAAACTGCCTGAAACAATATTCAGGCAGAACTACAGAAATGGGAAATTTGGAGGACATGATTTGGAAAGCTTCAAAAAGGCTGTGTCCATAAGCCACAGAACTGGTAAAAGAGGTACGGATAGGGTCAACATTGTACTGGAATGTGATCCTAAGATCAGAAACACACTTATAGAAACTGAAAGGATCTACATTGGATATGACAGCTGTAGAGTCAGAGATTATATCTCGCTCTCCAGGTGTTATAAATGCCAACAATGGGGGCATNGATATGACAGCTGTAGAGTCAGAGATTATATCTCGCTCTCCAGGTGTTATAAATGCCAACAATGGGGGCATATCGCCAACAAATGCAGAGATACTGAGTCCACCTGCTCATGCTGTGGAGCCCAAGGACATGAGTATAAGAACTGTCCGAAGAAAGGCACTGAATTTAAGGACATTTGCTGCAATTGTCATAAGAAAGGGCTGCAGCATGACCATAGAGTTGACTCTAGGGACTGCCCGGCATACCAAAGAGCCCTATCCGTAGAACTCGCCAGAATTGATTATGGAATATAATCACATAATAAGATGTGGACAGTTAAACATGCAGCGGTCGGCAGTGGTGGCTGCAGAGCTAAACAGGATAGTGGTGGAGCAGAGACTGGACTTGGTGCTCTTTCAGGAGCCTTATGTACCGTTCGATGCTGTTGTGGGTCTGCGGGGCAGAGTTTATACTTGTGGCACAAACCCGAAGGCTGGAGTATTAGGCATTAATCCAGCTATGGATATTTCAATGATGGCCAGTGTGTCAAATACACACCATGTATGTGTTCAAGTTTCCAAAGGCCCAATTGAATGCTGGATGGTGTCCTCTTACTTCCAGTTTGGGGATGACGTCCAGCTGCACTTAGATAGATGGGAAGTGATCGTGGAAACCTTGAGAGGCAAACCACTTGTCATGAGTGCAGATGCTAATGCAAAGTCGGAATTATGGCACTCCAACGTCACGGACGAAGCTGGAGAGCAGGTTAACCAGTTCCTTCTAACAAATGACTTAGATGTGGTGAACAAGGAAGGAGAACTACCAACCTTTGTGTCGCAGGCCCATGATACGCAATCGTTTCTGGATATAACGGTGATAAATGAAAAGGCTAAGAATTATGTGAGGAAGTGGTCAGTGACGGACGAAAGTTCTAGCGACCACAGACTCATCATATTTGAAATACATGGGGATAAAAGGGAGATACCTCAGCTTGAGGAAACTGAGACCAGATATATCCACAATATGGCTGACTGGGCTGCCTTCGATCGTGCCCTGTTGAGGAGGCTTGAAGTAAACTCATCACTGAAGTGTGAAGATATTGAAAATCGAGTAAGCGCTATCACAGAAGTGATTAAAGGAACTTGTGAAGATCAACTGCGTAAAACCACGCCCGGACTTCCTAATATGTCATGGTGGGACAAGGACCTCGAAGAGGAGCGGAGTGAACTACGCAGAACCAGGAAAAGACTTCACAGACTTCGGGGAGAAGAGCGTGAGCAATTCTCCCGAGTCTACAAGCGCAAGAAACAGGCCTACTTCAGCAGGGTGCGGAAGAAGAAAGCACGGTCGTGGGAAGAGTTCGTGACCCGTGCGGGAAACGAAGATCCTTTCGGCTTAGTATACAAACTAGCCGCGAACAAGATGAAACGTAGCTCTCCACCCCCATGTATATCTGAAAATGGTGTTTTGATAACAGATCAACAAAGATCTATGGAGGTCCTGCTCCATGCTCTCCTTCCGGATGACTCCAGGGTGGAAGAGGGGGAGGAACACGAAAGAAAAAGACAATTAATGAGAATTGTACCTGAAGTTCAAGACGCCCCAGAATTTTCTGAAGAGGAGCTAACAGTAATAGTCTATAAAATGAAGAATGGTAAAGCTCCAGGACTTGATGGAATTACTTCAGAAATTCTCAAGAGATGTTATTCAAGAATAAAGACAGCTCTTCTGAAGATTTATAATGATTGTCTAAGAAATGGAGTGTTCCCTTCCCCTTGGAAACTTGGGTGCTTGAGAGTGCTATATAAGGGAAATGAGAAGAAACTTGATTGCCCTAAATCGTACAGACCTCTGACGTTGCTTCCGGTACTGGGCAAAGTCTATGAAAAACTCTTGAACAGAAGGCTAATAATGGCTCTAGAGGCAGAGGGCACATTAAGTGAGAAGCAGTATGGTTTCAGGAAAGGCACAGGAACTGACTTCGCCCTCCATGACGTAATGAAGGCAATAAGGGAAAATCCTGAAAAGTACGTTATGGGGGTTTTCCTGGATATCTCAGGGGCCTTTGACAATGCCTGGTGGCCGGAAGTTATGTGGCAACTGAAGAAGAAAAGATGTCCAGCCAATCTGTATAGGGTCATTGAGGATTTTTTCGACAACAGATGGAGTCTTTACTCTTCTAAGACAAAGCAAGTGAAGAAGCGCCTGACGAAGGGCTGCCCGCAGGGCTCGGTCCTAGGACCGATCCTGTGGAACGTCCTTTTCGACGGATTCCTGGAACTGGGCCTCCCACCGGGGTGCACAGTGTTCGGCTATGCAGATGACGGTCTTATCTTGATTTCTGGAAAATCAAGAAGCGTGCTGGAAATCAAAGCCGCAGAAATCATGGAGAAAATCTACACATGGGCAAAAACTGCAAAACTAGAATTCTCAATTCAAAAGACCAAAACAATGATGTTAAAGGGCAAATTTAAGAGACCGCCGACTGTGCGCTTCGGGGGGAGACCGGTCGGAAATGTGCACGAGTTCAAGTACCTAGGAGTCATCATGGATGAAAATATGAGCTTTCTTAAACATGTGGAGTATGTCACTAGAAAAGCTGTCGTAGTTTTTCAGAAACTCAAGAGAATAGGTAATACGAGTTGGGGCTTGAGTTACTCCACGCTAAGAACCATATACAGAGCTGTTTTTGAATCTATAGTGACATATGGAGCTGTGATGTGGTTCCACAGAGCCGAACTGACTTGGCATAAAAGGAGGCTAATTAGTGCTCAAAGGGCGGCACTGCTGACCGTTGCAAAGGCCTATAGAACTGTCCCTAACGAGTCGCTCCCAATATTGGTTGGAGTACTGCCAATTGATTTATTGGTTAAGTACAGGGGCCTCACAGTGGAGAGATCACGGGTCGGAGAGCTGTCTAACGACACTAAGAAAGAACTAATGGAAGAAATCATGGATCAGTGGCAGAACAGATGGGACTCATCGGACAAAGGCCGATACACATACGAGCTCATAAGAGATGTGAGAACTAGGATGAACTGCAAATGGATATCCATTAACCATTACAGCACGCAGCTGTATACTGGACATGGTAACTTTAAAGCGAAGCTGCACAGCCTTCGACTGGTGGGATCTCCACTGTGTGATGCATGCGGTGTGGACGATACGGTTCAGCATGTAATAACGGAATGTCTCAAGACTGAAGACATCAGGAGATGGTTGGAAACTCAAATGGAAGAAAAGGGCATTCACTTAGACATGGAAAATGTTATGACAAATGAAGAACATAACAAGATATGGAATAAATTTGCCACGAAAATCGGCAGAAGGCTAGAAGAGTACGACGCATGGCAAAGAGGACAAATTTCTGATGACCCATAAGGGGGTACTCAGGTAAAGGCGTCTAAATAAGGCTGTCGGAGTACCTCCGATTGGCGAGGAGGACAGGTTTTAGAGAAAACCGGTAGATATACCGTGTAACGGCATAAAGTAAAGTGAATGGCCCGAAGAAACCAAGAGGAAAGTGCCGTGCATTGTCTTACCCACCAGGGTACAGTTGCAATGCGGGAGGATGGAGGGTGTGCTGGCCTTCGGGCCTAAAAAACCTGTATCTTGTCTCGAAATCTTTTCGCGAAATATCACTGCCCCTGTGCATTGTTATTCCGTTTGTGTTCTTTTTCATTTTCCAATAAGAATTTACCCAAAGGGAATGAGATATTTTCTCGGAGTAGCCTTTGTCACTTCCCGGCCCATCTGTGTGCAAAAAAATCTCGTCAACTCGTTGCTCTATTGCGACGTGAAAGAACTACAAACAAACAAACACACTTGGGCATTTATAATATAATAGACAGGATGAATACTTACCTGTACGAACTTCATGTACGTACGCATGGGCGTAGGCCTTATGCATGTGTGTATGCATGTACGTATGACTACGAGGGACAGGTGTTTTTTCGCGAAAATATTTACAATCATGTTAGACCTCAATATCCTTCGTCCACGACCATAAATTCCTTTTGTTATAGGGCACGTTTCTACGTGAGAAGACATGTTCTTACTCGACTGGGCCAATCGTAATAAAGAACTCTGGTACTGAAGTCCGTTATTTGCCGACGGACACTAGAAGCACGTGGCATGTCTAATCACCCAACCACGAAAGCGCACACGAATAAAAGTGTTTTTGAGTACAACTGGTATTGAAAAATTTTCGTGAAAAAACACCTGACCCTACGCCTATAACTAGGGGCAGTGATATTTCGCGAACAGATTTCGAGACAAGATACAGTCCAAAACACTGTAGGGTCGTCCAGCTTCTAATGTTATGACCCGTGTTAACCGTTTGCGCACGAATCACGAAGGTTCAGTGTCGGAGTTACTTAGTCCTGAGTGGCTTGGTCAAAGACGGACACGGCACCAGCAGCCAATGGAGGTATAACAACAGCCGAGGTGTGTATATATGTATTGAAGTCTACTGTGTGCTCCAATTTTCACGCGAGAAGTCGCTGGCCCAACCTCTAACTATATAAAAATGTACACCAAACACACAAAAAATATAAATATATTAATGCGGGTACGTCTGTGTGCAAAAATGAACTCTTATCTTAGCAAATAGCGTGAATGTTTGCATGCATGCACTTTTCTGTGTACGTGTAAGCGTGGACGTATATGCTTATATGGTACAGCTACCGAATCTGTGCTCGTAAAAATGTTATTTTCCTTCAGTCATGTGGCTCACTAATAAAGTATGAAACAGATGGAGTTTAGAAATTCTGTTTTAAATATAGATGTTAAAGAGCAAAACTTGTTTAAAGTCAATGCAAAAATTTGTATGTGTTTTTCTCACAAACGAATTATTTACTCATGCTGCTAGCTGACAGGGCTAGAGGGAACGATTGACTGGGCAGGAAGCATGGAAAAGAGAGCTGCGTATTAAATAGTAATTATTAGAGACCTGAAAAATTCGCGAGTTCAACGACTTGCAGGCTGAACTCCACAGTCTTATGTACAAATGTGCCGATGTCAACTGTACATTGGTTGTCTGCTGTCACAGTGGAAGGCGACGACTGGGCTAGCGTTCCCCAGAAGGTGTCAAACACCACGTGGTCCAATAGCTGAAGGTATACAAACACACGTGTTTTGAATTCTAGCTTGTACCGAAATGAATCCGCGAATTTTTCAGGTCTCTAGTAATTATCATTGGTGTTGAAACGGTTAGTCTGTATTTGCACATACGTAGTAGTCGACGTTGTGGGATTTCTCTATAACTGCTATCATGAAAGCGCACGCGTCACGCTGCGCACAGAACGGAGCAGATGCACAGAACGTGGCAAAAATACACGTGACCCTGGAGACAGATTCGTCGCACGCGCGGGATGAAGAAGTTTGCACGAGCGTAGGTCCAGACATGCTTCCAATGCCTCGCTACTGATACTCCATCATAACACCGCTCTAACTGCCCGGCGCACGGGTTGAGTTGTTTCCGTGTGGAACGTCGTCGCAACTATCCAGGATTGCCAGGTGGCGACAGGCAGAAAGTCGTATCAACTGCGGGTTGGTCTTGCACAGAAGGACAAAGTCATACGCACGTCAGATCTCGAATATAAAATTGCAAATGCTTCATGTCATTGACTTTAATTTGCGCAGTTTGGTATACATCTAGATATAATGCTAAGAAAACATTACGAAAAATTTCGCTATACGCCAATGTTTAACTATCACATTTCATTCAAGGTTATGACAGGGAACTTTATTCTTTTCCTCCGTCGTTACCAACTTTACTGCGTGTAAATCAGTAGTACCACCTGTTTGCGCGAAAATAATTACGCTAGGCCTAGACTTCAATATCCTATGTGCACTCTAGCGTTCTTAATTTTACTATTGGCCGCTTCTCTTAGTGTAAAGACAGTCTGTTACAAGAATGAGCCAATAAAAATTTAATTTCTTGGATACTGACTGTCCGTGATTTGCGGGCAGACAAATAAAACGCGTAACAATTCAAATGATCCAATAACCAAAGTGGTTAGGGGCCATGGTGGCTGAGCGGCTAAACTGCTCGCCTCCTACAAACGCGAACCAGGTTCAATTCCCGGCCGGGTCACTCCCGGATATTTGCAATTGGGAATCGTGCCGGGCGATGCTGCTGATCAACGGGTTTTCTCGGGGTTCTCCCGTTTCACACACCCTTACATTCCGGCGATGCTCCATTCTCACCTAATTTCATCCTCATCGGATCCCAAGACCTCGTCGTTAAGAGCCACCTAAAACTCTCTCAAGTCTCAACTCTCAACAAAAGTGGTTTTGAACTATAGTGCGTTGGAACACAACTTGTCCTGAAGTCTTTCCGCGAAAATCAGGTGCCCGTTACTAGCTAGTGTGCACGTTAAAATGCATGCAGTTCGGGCCAATGACATTTTTCATAGGTTGAATTAAAAGGTGGTTAGTTGCGTCAGTTAACAATGAAGAGTCTTTACTCGGGTGTGAGCTGGGGTGTGTGTAATCAAACATTACGGCTAACTTATTTCAAGAAGGAAATAATCCATTCACTTCAGCAGTGCCTGGGATAGTAATTAAACGTTCTAGTCCAAAATGCACCTGCACGCTCAAGTGTGGAAATCATGTGATCTTTTGGCTTGCTCTGTACATGTGTCGAACTAGCTTCGCTTAACCAACGAACAACGTGCTCCGTGAGTGTTGCTGTCAGCAATAACCATTCACTAACGAGAGGTGCTGAAACTTTCACAAAACCAGAGTATCCAAGGAAGACGTTAAAAGCATGTGGCACTGATTCCTCGCTGTGTACAGTACTGACCAAAAGTGTCCTTCAGGTGCAACGTGCTCTCCATTTCGGACACGAAAACTGAAGAGGCTACCCTTGGTAACTAAGGTCAACATATGCTTACACTGCAATAAACAAAATTTCAACACATTTACAAACTGTCCTTTGGAAAATTGTTACAAAGATTTTTTGGTAGCATAACGTGTAAAACAAGAAAAAATGTTGCTATACGTCTTAACGGTTATGATAAACCCGGAGATACGTGAAAAATTTTGTATGTTACACAAACCAATGTGTTGTAAGTACAAGGGAAGGTTGCCAATTTCGTACCGCCTCTGTACTTCACGAAAAGTGAATACTACTGCGCTCTTGTGGCTACAAGTTGAACCTCTTGTTGTTCCTGCCATTGCAAAGAATAACGTGACTTTGGAACTACGCCTTGCATATCTATTGGAGTTTTTGTTTATTTGCACCTCTTACATGTAGTTTCAGAACCGAAGTTGTAAGCCTGTACGAAACTGGATTAGTAAGTAATAGTTATTAAAGCGTAGTTAATATTGTAAAGAAAATGCTTCTTCGAAATTCTGAACTGGTAAACAATTGACAATGTGCAGTTTTATGTTATGTTACATTAGTTTGTTCTGTTTGATAACAAGTTGCCTATGTCGTACCACCTCGTAGTTTCGCAAATCTTACCAGTACGACTCAGGATACTTCCCCAAGGCAAGTTACAGTGAAACCCGTTTATTGCGTTTATTGCTGGTTATATGTGTAGACACTTTTAACAATGGAATTAACATGATTAAAAACTGCTTCCATTAAATTTACCCGCTGTTTACGGAACATTTTCCAAACGGACGCACTTGAATATCTAACCGTAGTGGGTTTCAATTGAACATGCCTCATATGTGCCATGTTTCATATTTACCATAAGCTAATTTATTAGTCATCATAAATAAAAATTACCAGAACACACCTTCATTGTGTGTTGAACAATGAAAAGAAAATATGGAGCTTAGACAAAAGTGGAGATGGCAGTATGACTATTGCGTCTTACAAAAACGGGGACATGAATGTTGTAGACATTACAATATCCCAAAGCCAAGATTTAAAAAGCACTTCAGCAGCAACAATATTGTAGCTAACGATCCCGTAACAGCCATAGGTGGAGATGATGGTTTATCGCGGGAAAAGTTAACTGTTTGCTAGGATTCAACGTACAATACATATTTCCGAGAGTTTTCTTTTCTTATTGTCAGTCGTGGATGTATGAAGCTGCTATCCCATTTAACTGGGCCAATGAGGATTCTGATACTCTAGATTAGAACGTTTGTGATAGTTAAACCAGACTTAGTGTTATTGAATATATTTTGGCTCGAAATTTTTTTTGCTATCTTCAATCATCCCTAGCTATAGGCCGTGGCTGCCTCTCAGCCTGAAGTTGAAAAACAACTCATCGTTCATCTTCGGTATTGTAAGATTATAATAATTACTGTTCGGAAAAACAATCACTGATGTCAGGAAGTTACCATTCCAAATAACAGAGCGCAATATAATACCACACAAATTCTGTACATTGATATAAATGGGAGGGTAGATGTGGTTTTATGACTTCAAAGCCCGTCATAAGGAATTAGAAGAGACCTGAAAACTTCGCGAGTTCAATTACTTGTAGGCTATACTCCATTTTCGTATGCAAAATTATGCAGATATCACTGTTCATTGGTGTCTTGTTGTATTAGCGGAAGACGGTGATTCGGTCTGCATTTTACTGTGTATTTATTATCGGCTCAAAGTTGTCCAGGAGGTGTAATTTAAAGGGTAGACCAATAGCATTAGCAAAGCAAACGTACGGGGATTTGAATTGTAGCTTGTCCCGAAATAAAAACGCGAATTTTTCAGGTCTATAGGAATTAGCTTTACGTAAACCTGAGTCCACGTCAAAGTTATGAGCAAAGGGGTTCAGCAAAACAAAAGTGTTGAAATTTTTTTTTATACATCCTGGAGAGAGTTGCTTGTGGGATCTGGCCGGTGGACCGCAATGTTTTCGATCCCGAGTTTGTAGCAGCTGGAAATCTGGAAGAAAACGAGCGCCGCTCTGGAGAGAACGAGACGGACACGTCTTCCTGCAGGCCCGGAGAAGACGTCAGCGACTCGACAAGTCGCGGGGTAAGGAACGAAACGCAGTAGGAGATCGTCTCGAAGCCCGGTGTTCCTGTTGAAGTTATTTCTCAGGCTCTAGCATGCTGGAGAGTTGTCTCCAGACCATCAGGGCGGGGAGCCTAGCGTGCTGCTCTACTGACATGTAGTCCGATGCCCACCAAGGGTAGAAGAAGGGAAGTTATATGTAAAAAAAAAAAACCATCAATGCCAGAAACAATGCACCCTCTACTTTGTGTTAAACAAGTGAAACCATAGAACTCGTGGAAGAAGATTACTTTTGCTCAGTGTGTGAGGAAAATGTTGTAGATGACATGGTGCCATGTTCACAGTATCACACTTGCGAACATGAAACCTGGACAGGCGTTAAATCGCGCCTTGAGGATTTAAGTTTTGTAGCATAAATAAAATAAACTTGATTTGTTTTTGTTTCACGTAGGGTGTAACATATACTTATATAAATATAAAACATCCTTATAGTTTTTAACATGGATACAATATGGTATTAGAATATTTATGTTGTAGCTGTACGATTCACGACACCAGTGGTAAGAATTTGGATACTGGTTTCCTGTATCGTACCGTTTGCAGCTAGTCAACAGAGCATGTTAGTGTAAATATGTATGCTCAGATGAATGCTGTTTTCTACTAAATCAATATTAGAGCAGTACCTTGAAGAATTATCCAAATAATCTAATAGCTGATGTGACTCAACAACCTTCCCCTGCAATATTTTACTTGCAGAAACTTAACATTTTTTTTGTTACTAATCCTACTAATATAATAAATGCGAAAGTCTGTGTGTGTGTGTGTAGGTTTATAACCACTCAGCTCCATAACGGCTAAAAGGATTTTGATGAAATTTTGTACGTAGTTACTGTAGGTACCCCGAAATAGGACATAGGTAAAGACCTGAAGAATTTGCGGATTAATTTTGGTACAAGTTAGAGTTTAAAACACGTGTGTTTATGTAAATACAGCCATGAACCACACGGTGTTTGACATTTCCTGGAGAATGCTGGTCCAATCATCGCGTTCCATTGAGACCTCAGACAACCAATGCGGAATTTATGTCGGCATATTTGTATATAAGATTGTAGGGTCTATCCTGCAGGTCATTTAACTCGCGAATTTTTCGGGTCTCTAGACATAGGATACTTTATATCTCGAGAAATTGTACGGTTACTGTGAAATAACAACAAAACGTAATTCTGCAACGGCTGGGATCGTGTAATACCAACTTACACCAAGCTGTCTGGTAAGAAACTAGATGGCGCTGACTACCCTTAAAACAAGCAAGCGTTTCATTCTCTAGTCAAAGTTGAACATTAAAAAATATAGTTTCCTGAAATATTTTTGTGCTGGCGGTCGGAGGAAAAACGATTAATGTTGTATACAAATAAATTTTCTAAACCAATATCATATAATATTGTTATCTTAGAGATGTATGAATGTGGATAAAGCGAAAGAGGTAGGTGTATCAGGATCGTGGTAAATGGAGGTCCATAATCTCTGCCTGCCCCTCTGGAAGACAGGCGTAACGTGTATGTATGTGTGTATGTATGTTATATGTGACAGTAGTTTACCAATTTACTATCATATAGTATTGTAATTGTATTTTCCCAATTAATTTATTAGTGCATCGGTGTAAAAAATAAATTGCAGCCGGGCGAAGCCGGGCCGGTTCGCTAGTTATCATATAATTGTTCCTAAAATGAACAATTTAATATACGTAAATTCTATATACTAGTTTCTCGTCAACCTTACGAGAAAAAAATATTTTCCCAGTGTGACGCATTTATTTGGCATGATACGTTGCGTCGCATAGAAATGTACAGATTTACATCGTGGATCTATTCGCGAAAGCAAAATATTTGTATACGAAGTTAAGAAATTTCCTGGTTAGGATTTCTCTCTCCTGGTTTCCTTTATTGGCTGCCAGAAAAATGGACTTATTTATTACAGAGTTAAGCATTAATTTATGTTCTTAGCATCACGGCACGACACTTAACAGTGGCTATTCTTTTCGAGGCCGCACTGCAATCTGGAGAGGTGGTCTTAAAGGCTCGGCAGAAAGTCTTTGTTTTCGCGTCATAACTTTGGATTTGTAGTTTTTAATGAACATGCACGATTATAGAAATTTTACATTTTACGAATTTTTTAATATTTTTGTGCCTAACTTCTGGTGTGTGTTATCTGCATGTTGTTAAAAGTCGACAAATTTTTTATATTTTATTAATAACTTCGTCTTTCTACAACAAGCAACTAAAATTACCCACAAGAATATTAAACAGCTCCTAAAATGTAAATTTTTCTATAATCGCACACTGTCAGTAATTCCTATGAATACGAAATAATGACGTGAAAACGAAGAATTTCTGCAAAACGGGTGAAGCCGAGGCGTAAAGATACCGCTTATCTGAGACTTTTGCGTGTTCGATGCTTCGAAACGCGTCGACATTAAGTCCGACTCTTACTCACACATCACATGTCTTATCGCCTCTACGCCTCAATTGGAGTGCAGTCTTTCCGTCGGGCCACTCGCCTCAACGCGACTTTAAGCGGCGATCCTATATTATTCTCACGCTAGTAAACTTTAAACACGACGCTTATCTGATGACTAGATATTTAAAAAATTCGCGAGTTCAATGACATGTAGGCTATACTCCATTTTCGTATGCAAAATCATGCAGATATCCCTGTTAATTGGTTGCTTGTTGTATTAGCGGAAGACGGTGATTCGGTCTGCATTTTACTGTGTATTTATTATTGACTCATAGTTGTCCAGGAGGTGTAATTTAACGGGTGGACCAATAGCATTAGCAATGCAAACGTACTGGGATTTGAATTCTAGCTTGTCCCGAAATGAAAACGCAAATTTTTCAGGTATCTACTAATGATATTTCTGAGGTCTCTGTATAAAAAAATCTAGCCACTAAAACTGATTCTAAAAACACCCGTTTTAGCCTAATTCACATTTATATTAGAAATATTCCTTGGAGTTGAAATGGGAACTTGAAACTCATCTTCGGGCACCGACCGTTTTCGTAATGCGTGTTTGCTACGAAACCTCTGCCACGCTCTTGATGTGTCTGCCGGGCGGAACTGTTAATGGTGGTTGTTGGGAATGAGGCTTGCCCTGCTATGGCGGAGCTTATGGCGGTACTTGGCGACGGTGCCGTGGTTCCATAGCGCGCTCAAAGGTGAGGTGTCGGTTCGGCCGTGATGCCGTGTTGCCGTGTTGTCGTGGAACCCCTGAGCCCCCGGGTCGATAGCGACACCGCACGCCAGCGCACGCATTCCCTTTCCCCCCTCTCTCTATCAAACCCCACTGTGTTCTCTCTCTTAACTCTCCTCTCTCTCTCTGCCTGTAATTTCACTCCGTGGTCTCACTCTCTCTTACTCAGAGATGTGGGTTTCCCGGAAAGTTTTGGACGGGAAAATGTTCCTGGAAACATTTTCCTTACTCAAAAAGGATCGTGGATTTGGTGGAACGAGTGTACAGTTTACACACATTCCGTAAACAGATCTGAAGTTCTATATTCTATCTGTGATGTGAAGTTTTCAACTAAGCAAATCATAAATCAATCATGGTTTATGAAATTCAATTAAAACACACAAAACGTAAAAAAGAACATGTGAATGGTATACTTTAAATAATAATAATGTTATGATTGCTGAGGGGCAATATGCTTGAAAAGTTACTAAATGAACAGTCAAAAATTGTTCCTAGACTAATAAATAAATTTATTATTCCTGGCAGGCGACACTGCGCACTTGGATTAATAATTTTTATCAACTGAGATTACATTACACAACACAGTACATTACAATTGTGGTAACAATTAAGTTAGTCTTCACTCTCGCTGACGCTGTTTGTTGTGCCCATTCCCATAGAACCACTGCTCGTTCCGCAATATTCTGGTTTTCTTGGATTTGATGGATTCTCTTGCAGCAAAAAATTATTATGAGAAACAGAAACAACCTAGGCAGTGCGTTCGCTTGCTAACCCATTCGTCTTTTTGGTTTTAATTGTGCTGAATGCCTTGCAGTTGCGTTCACGTGAGGCAGATGTTGGTTGAATATTAAAGAATCCTTGTGGCGACTTTGGCTAACTGTCTAGTTGTGCAGTATCCCTTCCACCGTGCAAGTGGAGAGATAATCTCTGCCGCCCGCCAAATGATGTATCGATCCCACAAAATATGTTTGGCACGGTATTCTGCCAAGTCTGCTTCGTCAATGTTTGGAATGTTTTCTGCAACGTACATGATTGTATCAAGTGCAGTACGTAATTGATCTTCTCGCAAATGTTGCCCACGAGATTTAGTATCCAAAATATGTGCTGCTATGTGAATTGGATGAGAACCAAACTCAAATCTATGTTTAAAAATAGTTTTTACTTTTTTCTTCTTCTTTTTTTGGTGAGAGGTGAAGAAGGTGCCAGATCAAGAACATCTTTATTAAGTTTCGTTAATATCTTGGTAGCATCTGAAATAGTGGGTGTGTTTCCTTTGAAAAATTTTATTGCTACTGATATTGGTAGTAAAAAAAAAATTCGCGGAATTATTTCGGGACCAGCTAGAATTCAAAACACGTGTGTAAATAAAACGTCAACCATTGGTTCACGCGGTGTTTGACACCTCCTGTAGAAGGCCGGCCCAATCTTTGCCTTCCGCTGTGACGGCAGACAACCAATGCGCAGTTGATATCGGCATATCTGTACATAAGACAAAAGATTCTAGCCTGCAGGTCATTGAACTCGCGAATTTTTCAGGTCTCTAGTAATAGGTCATATGCTGATTGAACTTGCATTTAGAACAGATTATTGCCAAGAATCTGGTTACGAATGTTTGTAGGAATAATATGTAATAATGTCACATTGTCATCAATACATGCACATCGCAGACTGTGTTTTGTTCGCAGCAAAGTATCTCGGCACCTAGTAGCTGAACACCATTTAGTTTCCCCTGGCAAAAAAAAGGTGAACTCTCCTTTCCTTACTTCTCTTTCTGTATCCTCTTAAGTGTCTCATCAGCAACATGATGAATGCGGAATACTTTAACAATTACCTTGCAGTTCGACAATGTTGTCTGAATTGTATTTAAACTGATAATGTCCTTTGCCAGAAGATTTAGCCCGTGTGCAAGACAGCCAAATATTATTAAGTGAGGATACTTTCCTTTTAAAAGTTGTGAAGCTGCTTTCATGTTTCTTGAATTGTCGCTTACAAGAGCTTGCACTTTGGAGGTTCCAGCTCCATCACTTTCTACACTCAGTAGATTGGCTATGCATTCTCCTGAATAACGATTCGATTTTGTGGTAATTGCTTTCAGGAATGTTGGTTCAGGTGTGGCAAACATTATGTTCATCAAAGGATTTCCTTCTAGATCAGTCCGTCCATCTGAGATCAGGGTCAGTGGTTCTGCTTGGCCAATCTAGAGAACAAAAAATTCTTGAACCCTATCTTACTCATGATCTAAAACGGAATGTGATAAGCGAAAACGTGATGGTAACTTGAATCATGGGCGAATTGTTTGTAATGATCCTTCCAATACTAATTTTCAGTTATGGAAAGAGGAGAACTACTTGCAAATATAGCACGTGTTAATGTATGCTCTGCTTTTCCCTGGTCTTCTGTCGACATTTTATCCAGGAAATTTGCTCAAATAAATGATTGTTTCGAACTGCAACCTAGAGCGCTTGAATGAGGCGTTAACCTTGATGAGGGTGATTTTGTTATTGCACCTCCTTCAACCAAACCGGCTGCCACATCTTCAGTGCTCGTATTATTCCTCCATTGCCTGCAATAAAAACAAATTTTAAGTAGGCCACTTGAGCTGTACCGTAAGCTAAGGTCACTTTATGACAGGGCGGGTGACTTTGTGACACTAAGATTTTTACTATTACTCAAATTTTCTTTACTTTAAAGAGGTCGTTTCAAATGTTCGGTAATTAAATAGGTAGCACTGATAATATGAAGCATCCAACTCTGAAAAAAAGGGGGAGGGGGGGGTCTGTAAATACTATTTGAGGTGCTACAAAGTCATCCCAAAATTATAACTAAGTGACTCCCGTTTACGGCACTATACTGTCTGCTGCTGACATTAAGTTAAGTGAAATTAGACCGTTATTTTGTAAGTTACTGTTCGTGAATGGTAGAAATTGTATCATGGGGTGCCTTCCTGTCACTTTACAAGTTACTACTATAATTAATTGATATAATTTTATTAATGATGTCGCGATACCACTTTATCTCCATTCTAAATACCGATTCAAATGCCATACTCAATTCTAAATTCCAAAAATCACAATTCCTTTTATCAGTTGCATTATAATGCCCTGCAAAATATAAAAAATAGCTGATCAAAACTGTATTAGTGGCACTATTGATTTTACTACTAATTTATGGATGGACAATTATTGGGAACATATAATTATTAATCAAATAAAAAATGACCAGAATTGGCATATATTATGCAGTTAATATTTATTTCAAAATTAATTATTTAACTTATTTAGAGTATAAAAACAAATAAAACAGGAAATTTATAAATCCGAAACTTTGTGGCTGGTTGNCCACTAAATGCCTTTTTACAGCAATGCTTATAACAATTGCTCAAAATTGCTACCACCGACAGTAATGCAAGCTTGTTAGCGTCGGTGGAGTGATTGGCGAACATATTAAAATACGCCGTGCATTTCACGCATGCCATCATTGTCAGCCAATCACGCCATATGTAGAGGTCACCAAGCATGCGTGACTGTTGGTGGATGCATTTCCAGCAACTGTTTTAACATTTTCTGTACGGAATCACTCGTTAAGTATGATGCTAATGAACATTTTACGTTTTCTGTTAATGTGTTATGTTTTTGTGTTTGTGCCTCAACGCGTCACTTCCGCCCATATATTCATATGCAATAATTGTTTATTTTATTGAGCTCTACCATCCCTCAATGTTTGTCCTATGCTTTTAGAATCATCCTCTATAACCCGGAAACACTGATTGCTTAGTGATTGTAATAGGATAAAATGAATGCCGTGCCCNATTGAGCTCTACCATCCCTCAATGTTTGTCCTATGATTTTAGAATCATCCTCTATAACCCGGAAACACTGATTGCTTAGTGATTGTAATAGGATAAAATGAATGCCGTGCCCACAATCGCAACGCTCCTAGCTCCTCTAGCAGTAATACAAGGTTTGTTCCATTCGGCCGGTCTTTTTGACCTTTCGTCTTTTTCGTGTTACATTCATCGGAAGCAGTATGGTGGCGATCATTCCACTCGTCAGGTCAAAATGCCCCCGGTTCACTTAGATTATGCCCAATTTGCTCCCCCTTTTAAGCAGGAGTTGCATGGACAAGTCGTCTGCTGGGTAGATTTTGGCGGGTTTCGCTGCTTTGCCATCTGCATTTGTTTACAAAATTAGAGCGTCCTTAACTTTTCAACATATCTTTGAAGAGATAATGCACTGAATTTATGTTAAGGCTGATAAAATGTATTTTAAAATAAAATGTTATGGGGGAAATTAATTTGTGAACACAATCTATCTCAAATATTAATATAATGTCGGCTACAAGGCTTGCGCGATATTCGTTTTTGTCGCACGAAAACGCCTAAAGACGTTCCATTCGCTCTGAAGGTGTTAACAACTTTTTTTGACCCAGGTTATTTTGACCTCAACTCTCACGACTCCCGAAGATCAAAAAGAGAGGTCAAATTGAACAAACATAAAAATGTTGCTTGTTTTGGAAATCTGGCGACAAGATGCGCTGTTAGGTTCGCATTGCACTGCGTAATTTCAACGTGGGTCAATAATAAATACCATCATTCCATTTCCAAACTGGGTAAGTTAATAAGGAACATATTGTTGACGCGCTAACGACTAAGTGATTTTAAATCGTACTAGTTCTAAACCAAATAAAACTGGAAAAAATAATCCTGGGAAAGGAAAATGTAAAACACTTTTCAATTATATCATAAAGTGTTAAGCTGGCGAACATTTTGAATTCATTGTCGTTTTTCACACAAGTTTTTTATAACGGCACATTTTTTTCCCAGTTTAATAAATTCATTACTATATTTTAATGGCAGGTGATATCATTGCAATAAAATATTGCAAAATATATATGGTAAAAAGCATTGTGGTATTGTACGTAATTTATATTGTATATTTTTGTGAGAAATACTTATAATACTTATATAGATTATGTACAACATTAAGTGGAATTTTACTGACACTTTACACGCAGTCTATTTATAGGCACGAAATTGTATTAAAAAAAGCTTTAGTACATGAATAAATGCAATGGTCAACCACGCCAAAGATAACAGCTAAGGTGATATTTATGTAGTAATTGGTTTTTAATTGCTCGATTATTAGATTTAAGATTCTGGTCTCTACAATTCGTTAAGAATTGAGGGTATCGCGGAATTAAATTTTACGTACCTAAATTCGATTCAAAAACATGAAATAAACATAATTTTCCGTCTGACTAAAAGCAAATAGTTCTACACTCAATTTCTGAAAATTTATTTTAATAATATTACAGATGAATCTTTTACTTCCTACTATGAACCGCCTATATGAGGATTTTAAATAATAAATACGCTTATATCTGATTCCTGATGCATATTACTTCTGCCAGAAATAGTTTCTCCGACATTTTTTTTTGTATTATCTTCCGCTACAAGGATTGTATCCACTCTGGGCATTTTTTACATGTTGTCAAATGTATCTTCATTCTTGTTGCATTTTTTTCGTAAGTTTGTCCACAATATTTACATAATCCTGTTATTTTAGTTGTGTTTCCATCACATACTTCAATATAATGGTGCCACACACTAGTTTTTATTTTACATTAGGCATTGCTTACAATCACACTTAGCATTTAACTATCCAGATATACGTTATGTGTACTCCAAACCTTGTGGGTCACTCACAGTAACGTTGGAGCTGTAACTAACTCACAACTACAGATCATACATGTTCACATAGCAAGGTAAATCTCCTGCACAGGGGAACACCCTATATCAATTTCTCATTATTTAGCGACTAGTACCTCCTATATATGGAGGCACGGAATTTCCCCTGTCATTTTCTCACTGGTCTCTTTTGCAAGATGAAGCCCAGCAACCCCGCCTGTTGTGAAGACAGGAAATTCCCCTTGAATTTGTATTTTCATTTAATTTTTCGTTTTATAATTGAAGCGTTTGTGAACCAATTTTTAAAGTAAAGTGAATCCCTATATTCACTTGACCATCCCAAATATTTTGAATGTAATAGTTTCACTGTCGAATTTTCTGCGGAAAATTTTCCAGCCCACATTTTTGCTCTTACTCTTCCAGATGTGTGTCTCTCTTTCTTGCTTTCTCTCTTTCACTCCCTGGACTCTCACTGGCTCTCTTACTCTCCTTGGCGTGTGTCTCTCTCCCGCTGTCTCTGTTTCACTCCCTAATCTTTATCTCCCTGGTGTGTTTGTCTCTTTCTAGATGTCTCTCTTTCTCTCTCTTCCGTATTCTCTCTCCCAGTTGTTTCCCTCTTCTCGTCAGTAACAGTCCTTGTCTTCTCTTGATCATGAGTCTCTCTTCCCGTCTCTCTTACTCTGCCCGGTTTGTGTCTATCTCTCTCTCTCTCTCTCTGTCTCTCTTCCATTCTCTGGTCTCTCTGTCCCTGGCGCGCGTAATTAATCCTTGCGGCCCGCACGCGGCCTGCGGGTCACCTGCGGACGGACAAAGCCCGCCGCCGGGCGCTTTCCCAATTAATCCGGCGCGCTCTTGCGGCGGCTTTGAGGGGGATTTCTGGCGGGGGTTGAGGGAGGGGTAGTAGACGTGTTAGACGGTGGATGTTTCTAAGATCTTGGTATCGCCCACCAAAACTGCGCCGGGCCTGCGGCGAGAACTTGGAGTGCTTCGGCTGACTCTAGGCACGTCCCATCCAAAACACCTTGGAGGTATTCGTGGATACGACACCGCATTAAGTTACCTCAAAACTAATTACATAGTACTGGACTGAAGTTCATAACTTTATTTTACTTTTCCTACGTACACTAAACGTAATATACGTAAGAAAATATCCTCCTCTATCCCATCTTTTAACAACACACACGCACTCAGAAAAGGCACTTAATTTCCGTAAAGTGTAACAACGCAAATGACATCCGTTCAGTCCCCGTATCTACGATAGAGGGAATGTTCCACTCATGAAGGGTAGGTACTTATGATCAGTGCTGTGCGCATCAAGTAACCAGTGCCCGGCTTTTTTCAGCTTCTTCCTTATACGAGCAAATTTATTTGCCAAAAATTCTGCACTTCGGGTCCATAAATGGTTAATGCAAATATAGTCCATTGACGGTTACTTCCAAATTTTCTGGAGCACTGCTGAAGTTCTATTTCCAGGATGTTCCTCCGCCTCATGCAAACAAGGATTAACCAAGTATAGAGAATTACGCTAATGAGACAACACGCCGCATTCATGCGCAATCAGTGTTGTAATATTTTGCATAAGAATTATTTTTTATTAGGTGTTGCTAAAATACCTATTTTCTCACTGCTTTATATTCATATTAGTTATGAATTAAATAGTACAATTTTTAGTTAGAATATAAGTAGAAGAACAGTTCAACAAAAAATAAATTCATTTTAGTTAACATAAGTATAAAATACTTGCGATACTGGCATATTTAGGAAACAAAACCATAAAAGACATATGCGGTTGGAGGGGGGGGGGGTGGTAATTGAAGGATAGATTCAACAATTGTGAAGAAACCGCGAATAGACTATAACACCGAGGACCCTGCACATCGTTCTCTGAGTGCGAGGATCTCGCATGACATCATTACAACGAACGGCTCAACTAAAGCGAAACTTGAACTTGGAAAAGAAATTCGTGACAAAGCGGGTACAAAGAAATCCTTAGAAATAGAACCACTAGGCAAGTTAAGTAACTTAGTTCTGTGCCTATGAGTGTTACCTACTTGCGAGTTATGTTCTCTTCTTGTTGAGAAGCAAGAGGAGTGGAGAGGTTTGAGGTACAAAGAAAAAAAAACCTGAGATATCAACACATTTACTTCAAACTTAGAAGAAAAACAAACAAAAGTAATAATAATGATGAACTCCATTAGGTGAATTAAGATGACCAAGGCGATATCCAAGTGGCATCGTATGCAGCTGGTCAAGATCAATTATTCTCAAGTTAAATATTAAAAATAATATTTGAAATCAGTGTTGTTAAAAAAAAAATCTTGGCCAAAAAAATTGAATTTCAAAACAAATTAATCTTGTAATTCAGGAAGTCACAGTTAGTGCAGACGAAAGTTCGACACCGAATAGTTAACACGGGGCTCTGGGAGGGCTGTAATATTTACGGCAAATAGTAAATTCATCTTTAAGATTGATTAGAATGTCCAAAATTCCCTCAGACTGAGGGGAAAAAAAATACGTATCAGGAAATTAGCAATTCAAAATCAGCCGCGGAATTACCGACGTTTTCCATAGTAGGTTTTATGACATATTCCATTTGAACAGGGACTCCATAAAAATTGCATCATATCGTGCTACAATGGCAATTACAAGCTATTTAAAAACAATTTATTCCCTATAACTAGGAGGAGTGATATTTCGCGAAAATATTTCGGGACAAGATACAGCCCAAAGCACTGTAGGGTCGTCCGCCTTCTTTGATTGGCTAAAAAAATTTTCTGGCCCGTGTTAACCGTTTGCGCACGAATCACGAAGGTTCAGTGTCGGAGTTACTTAGTCCTGAGTGGCTTGGTCAAATACGGACACGGCACCAGCAGCCAACGGAGGCATGGCAACAGCAGATGTGTGTATATAGTATTGGGGTCTACTGCGTGCTCTGATTATAATGCGAAAAGTCACTGGCCCTATCTATAGCTGTTAGTAAAACAACTTCTCTGGCAGCCTCGGTGCTAACTTGACAAAAATTAAGATGGGCGATCCCTAATTAAATAAATTAAACTCACATCAAAACTACATGACCGCTGCCTTACTTTGTTCCCAAGCTTCTTCCTTGGACGTCACATAACCCGAAAATCACGCTATGCACAATGATAATCTACCTAGAAATATATCATACAAGTTAAAATTTTATATAAACGCATTTAAATGTTCCACCAGCTCACACACACACACACACTGATGCAAACCACTCAGCTAACCGTTACCCCTGCATTGAGATGATGAGGTGGAATATCAGGCGCCGTATTTGCTCGTAATCTGCGTGCACAGCTAACTTTTCTTCTTTTGAACTACTGCGTGCCCTTCAATCACGTGTGAAAATTGACATACCACTGAACGGTACTCTTGTATGCCTATGTGAAGAAACCTGAAAAATTCGCGAGTTCAATGACCTGTAGGCTATACTCCATTTTCGTATGCAAAATCATGCAGATATCCCTGTTCATTGGTTGCTTGTTGTATTAGCGGAAGACGGGTGATTCGGTCTGCATTTTACTGTGTATTTATTATAGGCTCAGAGTTGTCCAGAAGGTGTAATTTAACGGGTGGACCAATAGCATTAGCAATACAAACGTACGGGGTTTTGAATTGTAGCTTGTCCCGAAATGAAAACGCGAATTTTTCAGGTTCCCTACCTATCTGACATGGAGACACTGAACTTTGATACATTTATGTGGGTTTTTACGTGTATAAAACGAAACGAAACCGGTCTGGGTTGCCACCAGTTGAATGTAGTGTATAAAAAGACTGCTGGTTCCACGTAATACAAGCAAGGATGATGAATTGTATTTCATCTGACATGTCTGTGATCCTTCATTATGATAGTTGAAAACTTATGGTATTGAACCTGCAGGAGTAACTATTTTTAGCCTACTTTCCGAAGAAAAGAAATGCTTATGAGATCACTTTCCTTGTGCGTCTGTGTTTGTCTACGCATGTGTCCGCCCTTTTCCATTTTTGAACTGGTCAACCGAATTTAACCAAATTCGGTTTATATATGGTACATACTTGGTAAGGACTCCTGAGACTTTTATACTTTTTGACAACGCCAGGCACATACTTTCAAATTGGCGGTAATGTTATTTTAAAGTTTGATATGTCATATTTCAGGAACCATTCGGCTGATTTAAAACAAATTTTTGCATGATGGAAGAACATCATGTAAGCATTCAATTTTGAAATGGAAATTGTTGTTTGACAGCAATTTTTTAAGATAGCATGTAAGTAATAATATGACAGGTGAAGTAAACTTGCGTAATTGAACTTGATAAGATACTTATTATTGAAATGACGGCCATACAAATATTTTAGGTTTATTTGGTACATCAAAATACCATTCAACGAATTTCGATTAAGGACTCGGTGGCTGAGCGGTTAGCCTACTTGCCTCCCACCAAGGCGAACCGGGTTCAATCCCCAGCCGGGTCACCGGATTTTCGTAGGTGGGAATCGTGCCGGGAGATGTCGTCGGTCGGCTGGCCTTCTCGGGGATCCCCAGTTTCCCCCACCCCTTCATTCCGGGGCCGCTCTATTCTCACCTCAATCACCCTCGTCGGCTCTCAAAACCTCGCTGTTAAGAGCCGCCCAAATATATTCACCCACTCTCCAATTTCGACCAAATTTTTCATGCCGATAGTGTCTACTGCGTGCCAACACTTCGTCACTTTTGCCAGCCATTTTGTATGATAGTTCCACAGGAATAATAATGTAAATAATAAGCCGATTGATACCAAATTTGGCAAAAAAGTAGTACTGCGGCAAGTGATGTTCAATTTTATGTTTCAGATATTCTTGTTGTATTTCTCATTAAACAGCTAGCCGTTATGGATCTCTGCATAGGTGAAGGTAAAGGATATTAGTTTACTAAACCCATCCCCCCCTCCCCAGTGACCCTTTTTTATTTTTTATCACACTTGCTAAGCAAGCTATATTTTCAAACAAAATTAACCACACACATACGCTAGATTTTCTGTTCTTTATCCACACAGTATATTGGAATTGTTAACATATATATCTATAATGAACAATTCTATTCTGAACAAGCAAAAAAAAAGCGTACTTAACCTCCCCTCCCCTAACTTCTCACTGGGTCAATGCAGAATGGGTCCTTCTCATAGAAAATGCATATAAGGGCAAGTGATTTTTAGCGAAAAAATTCGGAACACATAAATACGATATATACACTTCAGCTGTTGTCATGCCACCATTGACTGCTGGTGTCGTTTCCACAATTAACCCGCCACCCAGGATTCCGTAACTCCAACACTGAACCTTCATGATTTGTGCGCAGACAGTTAACACCAGCCATAACATGTTTTAGCCAATCAAAAAAGCTGGACAACCCTACAGTGCTTTGATCTATATCTTGTCTCAAAATGTTTTTGCGAAAATTCACTGTCCCTAATTTTACAGGCTATATGATATAGCCTGTTCGCTGTAAACTGAGCACTTTTGAAAGTCCTGCTGCTTCAGATATACTTGCATACACAAAGTGTATTCTTACACCATTATGTAAAATCAACATTGCTATGAGTTTGCTCACTTTATTATTGCGTTGGTCAGCAGAAACTGTTAAATTATTAGGAAAGAAAAAGGATTACAATTTTAGTAATTATTATGCATATGTATATTAAAAAACAGAATGTAAACGTTATCATTTCAGTATCCACAAATGTTTACTTAACACTTTTAGTACAATGTTAAGACATGGAACTATTTTCCCTCCATCGTTATTAACTTTAGGGTGCGCATACCAGCCAGTATGTGCGTTAAAATAAATGCATGTAACGGAATTGAAATTTGTCAATGGTTGATTTGAAAAGTGCTCACGTTACCATGAACAGCCTAACTAGGAAAATGGAAATCAGGTTATAACTCATATTATAGGGACACCCGAATTTCGCGAAAAGATTTCACGACCAGTTGATTTCATAACACTTTAGCTCAAATACACACTCGTGATTGTATGATTTCCTGATTACGAGTCTCGGGCGTGTGCCAGCGAATCAAAGACGCACAGTATTGAAGTTGTTTGGTTCTTATTGGCCAGTTAAGTTGGAGAAGATTTTCTCGCAAAGATACGCTGCCAATAAGAAGTGCCAGTGACTTTCCTCGTAAAAATCGGAGCACATAGTAGACTTCAATACTATATACACACATCAGCTGTTGTTATACCTCCATTGGCTGCTGGTGCCGTGTCCGTCTTTGACCAAGCCACTCAGGACTAAGTAACTCCGACACTGAACCTTCGTGATTCGTGCGCAAACTGTTAACGCGGGCCAGAACATTTTTTAGCCAACCAAAGAAGCTGGACGACCCTACAGTGCTTTGGACTGTATCCTGTCTCAAAATCTTTTCGCTAAATATCACTACCCCTTACCAATAAGCAAAAGAAAACAGTTAGTGTGGCCGTAGGGTATTGAAATATAGCGTGTGCGGAAATAATTTCGCGGAATTCGGGTGTCCCTACTCATGTACCCAGTTCCGTGCAATAGTAAAGGAAGGGGGGACCCCCCCCCTTTTTCTGTGCATCTTGATAACTCGATCCGGCCCATTCTGCGCCGTTTGCCAATCAGCGCAGCGTAGCCCACTAGCCAGCTGGCAACCTAGCCAATAAGGAATATTTGACAGCATGCAGTAGCCAGTCGGACGGAAGGTTCGTTCCCAAGTCCTCGCGCAACCAATCAGAGAATGGGTACGCCAGCAGCAAAGGAACAGCCACGCCATTTCTTCTCTGTGTACTTATCTACTCTGTGTCCAAGAATTTCACGTACTGTATATTTTTTTTAGCGTGGGTGAGGTTAATTGAACTGAGTTTAGGAACGAAACTAGATTTCCCGTCACGCTGGTGCTCCAAAGAGGTCACTTTGAAGCTGACGGTGAATGGAAAAACTATATTCATTTGTGTGTAGAACTTCGTGTTTGACTGGAATTGTTATATATACTTTCCCCAGCCAAAATTTTAAGTATTAAAATTGATTATTAACTATTATCCACGTCCTCCAATGGTGTTCGCAAGAGCGAACAGTAAAAATTCCACTGTTTTTAGCATTGAGATTTCATAAGCCAGCTTATTTCAAACGGAAAACTTTACGAATTTATGTGTGAAATAAATATAGCTGTGATCTAAAGAAACTTTGTACTTTACTCCTTTCCCTATGGAATACTGCGCAGGGAAGTTTAAAAAATAATGCTTTTACAAATTTTTTTTTAAATTTTAATTTCATATGTAAATGAATTAATTGTGCAAGTGAATAATTTTTTTTAACCATTCCTTGTTTTTTATGTGTCATATTTAAGTATTTAATTGTGCAAGTCATCGATTTGCTGAACTCAGATTTACGATAGAATATTTCTAAAAAATCTTGTGGACATATTTTTTTATATTTTCTCTCTAATGTTGAGAACCACGATTACTCTTTACGTAGGTTCTAAGGCATTAAAACAAAAAATTGACCGTTTTACGCAGTTATATGTATTGTATGAAAATTGCAATTATCCCATGTACTTAAATACAAAACAAAAAAATCTCCTACACCGGCGACACCAGTGCACTCTAGCGTGAACAATTTCTAGTTGCCAAATTAACCCTTTGATGCACACTGTAGGCAATTATCAACACGTTGCACAGGAAGGTTATACTTGACAAGTACTGTACTCTACGAGGCTCAGTACCCAATGATTTGTTAAACGAGCTATGACTGGTTCATATCACTGCCACCGAACACAAAGCATACAGCTCATTCGTTACGTTAACGAAACCAGTTCTTTGCCAGCTTAAATACAGCATGTATCAAGAAATTTCTAATATGCAGCATCGAAAACCATAAATTCATGCACTCTAGATTCGAATCATTGGAAAACCAGGGATTCTCAGTGAAATCCAACTACTCGAATCAGTGAAAATGGCTCCACTTGGAATGAGTGGGAAATCACTGGTTGTTTCAGTGAAACTATTTCACTGATTTAATAAGTGACGCGAAACAATTTCACTCAAGGAATAAGTGACAGCCGACTGCGTGTCGCCAATAAAATATCGCCTTTTATTGAATTTAACCCAAGAAATTACGAGAAATAAACATATTTCCGATATTTACTATTCATATTGAGTTATTTACCGAAATTCATAAAAGCAAGAAGAGTTTGCGGTTGCTCAGGATTGAACACACTACCTCAGAAATGGAGCTACATTGTCAACAATGACGACGAGGTGGAGGGTATATGAGTTATACTGTTCAACGAAAAAGTAGTTTTTAATTGCATGCCCTTTCTCTTCGTTTTTAGTATACTTCGTAACGCTAGGATTGTTGAAACAAATCGTACGTATGTACGCACTCACTTCACCGCATTAAATACAGTTGAAACCGAGCGCTGTGGAGACTACGTGAAAACGAAATGAAAGACGTAAAAACATAATGAAAGACTGGTTATTCATTTTACCTAGTAAAATGGTGTTATGAAAGACGAAACTCATATTCTAGAAAGAATTTCACTGGGTACACGTTCATTAACAGCCATTTTGTAAACGTTGTTAAACTGATCCATCAGACAAAAAACAAATCACTGTGATTAAAATGGTCGATAAATCAGTGAAAAATGTCACTGAATTGATAAGTGAAGGAAAATGGCACTTTTTGAAGGTATACTTATTTTTGCTTGTTGAGGGTAAAAGTTTAGTGAGCAATGGAAGTTGCGCGCGCACAGTGTAACGAAATTCGACAGAGAACGTGATAGGGGTATGACTAGGGCCAGTGACTTTTTGCGTAAAAATTGGAGCACACAGCAATCTTCAATACCATATAAACACCTCAGCTGTTGTTATACCTCCATTGGCTGCTGGTGCCGTGTCCGTCTTTGACCAAGCCACTAAGGACTATGTAACTCCAACACTGAACCTTCGTGATTCGTGCGCAAACGGTGAACGCGGGCCAGAACATTTTTTTTAGCCAATCAAAGAATCTGGACCACCCTACAGTGCTTTGGACTGTATCTTGTGTCGAAATATTTTCGCGAAATATCACTGCCCCTAGGTATGACCCAACGCGCATACGCGTATAGTTTTGCTCTCACGACAGTGAACGTGGTAGGCTATATACAAACGCAAGGTACACAACATAGCACGTGGTTATATTTAAACCGGCAGAAAATCAGTTCATTTAATAAGCAAATTGAAAAATATTTCATTTATATAGTTTTTATTCAATTATGATATGGGACAAGATCTGAATGAATATAAGCGTGAAATGGTAACAAACGTAATGAAATTTTATTTTAGTCACGCTAAAGAAGTATAGATTCAAACGCGTGTACATAAGTACACGCACCCATTATTATTGTTTTTTTTTCGCTAATTCATAAGTTAAATTAACTGAAGTGACTGTTGAATCAGTCGGGTACTGTTAACAGATTAAAACTGTGATATTCTTGATGATTCAGATTTATATTGTGTGGGAATGCAAGGGCTAAACGCGTTGAGCTTCCCAACACACGAGGATGGCCAAGCTCCAGCGCGTCATGGGAACAGTTCACCGTCCGCTTGTGAGCGCGAAGAGGAAATTGATTGTGCGAGCGGCGTTACGCGGCGTGCGGGAGGTCCCAGATCAAAGGCTGCAGGTAACAATAACGATGCGTTGGCCCGGCCCAGTAAACACAGCGCAGTGTGTCGAAGCTGCGAACAAACACTCTGCCAGGGTGTTATATCACGCTCTGGAGTCTGCGTACAGCCCGCCGTGCTCGAGATGTCGCGCCTGAAGGGTGGTTCTTTAAGTAGTGAAGTACTCTTGCCATATTGGATTTACGTATTTTCCTCCATAACTTAATTTTCGGAGTCAATATTCAAAAACGAAGCTAGTCATGGCGTAGGGAACATTTTAACAGTTATTTCGAAATCCCACTTATTTTTCCTTACATGATCAGTAGAGACCTGAAGAATTCGCGGGTTCATTTTGGGACAAGCTAGGATTCAAAACACGTGCGTTGATATAACTTTAGCCATTGGTCCACGCGGTTTTTGACACCTCCTGGAGAACAATGTTCAATTGTCGCCTACCGCTGTGACAGCAGACAACCAATGTGCAGTTGATATCGGCATATTTGTACATAAGACTGCAGAGTCTAGCCTGCAGGTCATTGAACTCACGAGTTTTTCAGCTCCCTAATGATTAGTTTTACATCTGTAACCGTAATCAAACGTTACCTTATTATTTAATAATTTCAATCCCACAAGGGAAAATACAGGTAAAATTGAAACCCTACAAATTTCCAAAAATCCGTTAAGTAGTCCTATATGGCATGTCTAGCTTTGATTCTATTTATTTCTGGCCATACATTTTCATTACGAAGATTTGTAAGAAAATTATAAGATGGGGTGGATACTATCTCCCCCCCCCCCAAGGAGCACATCACCACGTGGTGCGACACTCGTAGAGGTAAAGTGGTGTAGAGTGCGCGTCCTACCTACCCAGTGTCGCAATATTAGACTTCTTGTGTGCCGATAAGACTATCCTTAACAGCGTGGGTAGGACTTGAGGTTGTAGCTCGCTCGCGGTCAAGCTGGACTCACAGCAATCAATCGCACCCGTCCGGCGGTCACGTGATCTTCAACCAATCGCAAGGCAGCTTTTTTTTTCCTATCCGTCCATCCGTCAAATATTTACCGAACTGTAACTTTCGACGGACGGATGAAACACCGCCTTTTGACGACATTCCTTAGGCGTGAATACGCACTTTGAAATAAAATGCAAGGTGACGGATATGTGTTTATTTATACTTGGTGGTAAATTCAGGAATTTAAAATAAATAAAAAAATCTTTATAAAGTCTTATCACGTAAAATAAATATTTAACAAAATCTTCCTCTCTTGAAAATGTACTTACAACCAAAATATATCTCCAACAAAAGAAATATCACGATGTTAAGTCGCCACACTGAAATTTCTCCGTACAGAAGGATTGACGGACGACGGATCGTTGTGAATCGCTTTCAAATGAGGGACGAAAACACAGACGGATGACTGCCCGACGGACAAACCACTGACTGGTGCTACGGATGGTTGTGAGTCCAGCCTTACTTCCAACTGTTATGGAACCCTGCTAAATTACTACTTCCACGATATTCCTCCGTCTCATGCAAAGAAAGCCTTATTAAGCCTAGAAAATTACACCAAAGGGACAACGCACCGCATTCGTGCGCACTCAGTGTAATAATATCTTCCATTAGAACTATTCCTTCCCAGGCATTACCAACGCACCTTTTTCGTCACTAATTTAATTCTTATTTATTATAAAGTAAATATTATAATTCATACTTAAAATGTATAACAAAACTCATATTTAACCAGAAAGAAGGTGTTTTTAAATTATGATAACCCCTTCAGTTACAGATAAATCTATAATATAAAGCGTTGCATAGAATTTTTTTTTTGGCGCTCTACATATATAGATACACGTTTCGTCATAACACAGAACCAATAAAAATCTGCCCGTGCAGTACCGTACTGGAAGCAGCGGTTTATAAGGCTACGGAATGTGGTTTTGTCGGCAAATGATGTCTCCCACACGAAGGTAAACTTTCTCATTGGACGATATGTTCTACTTTGTACAGTCTAGACCATTAGAGCCTCTTTAAGTGCAACGTCCCACCCATCTACAGAACACTATGACTCAAATGGTCATTGCAAGTATAAAACGCTTGTGATGCGTAAAGTAATTCGAAAACGGCCAAACCCGTCACTCATGGGATAACTTTTACAAGATTTGGTACAAAAAGCGTGGAAAAAAACGTGAATCGACTATACTACGAGAGTAACCGCTGAGGAGAACAAGGGTAAACGTGGTTTCGGAGCGAGCGTGATGTAAATAGCACTCTGTTTATACAAACATGTACTGATAAGTAGGGACAGTGATATTTCGCGAAAATATTTCCAGACAAGATACAGTCCAAAGCACTGTAGGCTCGTCCAGCTTCTTTGATTGGCTAAGCAATGTTCTGGCCCGTGTTAACCATTTGCGCACGAATCACGAAGGTTCAGTGTCGGAGTTACTCAGTCCTGAGTGGCTTGGTCAAAGACGGACACGGCACCAGCAGCCAATGGAGGTATAACAACAGCTGAGGTGAGTATATAGTATTGGAGTGTACTGTGTGCTCCGATTTTCACGCGATAAGTCACTGTCTCTACTGACAAGCAATCAATGTAAATTCCAAAATATATTTATCACTTTGTTGAAATTATTCCTTTCTAAAATTGTAGTTTTGAAAATAAACAGCTTTTCCAGTTTTATTGCATTAAATAATTATAAACATTGCCTCTTAAAAATGCACTTCATAAAAGTTAAATTTCAAATAAAAATACGGATTTTATCTTCGTCGTTTGTAGGGCCACTCGATTTTCGTGAAAAGATTTCCATGGAAGCTAAATTTTAATATCCGAATTGCACACCTGTAGTTTTCCTTTCTTCATTGGTCGCGTGCTTCCGTCGACGATAGTGCGGTATTTGACAGGCTCAATGAGAATTAGGTTACTGCGGTGCTGAACGCCTGTGATTCGCGAGTTTGTTTAGTTCTACTAAACTTTACCTTTGGTTACTCGCTAAATAGTGCATGTAAAAGGTTTTCCTCTCGAAAGGTGTTCAATGTAATTACTCTGCAGTTTTGGGAATAGTAGAAAGCGCGAGTAAAATATTTACTCGAAGTGTTTTGGGATATCCGAAGAGAAAATTTTACTGGTAGATTAACATGTTATTTGGAACGCCGCCCTGGAGGGGGGACGGGCTGATCAGCACATCGTCACCTGTTGCAATACTCGTAGAGAGAAAGGGGGGGTAGAGTGCGCCTCCTAGCAATTCTGTCAAAATATCTTACTTCTTTTCTGCCAGTTCGACTATTATAAACAACGCGGGTATGATTAGAGGTCAAAACAATGTATATAAACAAATGCTCTGTGTTGCCTATGAACTTCTCGTAACTAATTTTTAGTTCAATTATACTACATTTTAACTGGTAAATACATATATTTTATTCACATAAATGCTGCAACGAAAAATATGAGAAGTTCTATTGTTTAAAATTACACGCGCGGTTATAATCCATTTCGAACAAAACGATACAGGTACGGGTAGGCACATCCTACGAAATTTTCGACAAATTAAATCTCATTACAGAGTTTACTAATTTTCAAAAATTACCAAAAAAAAAATTATTTAATAAGAGCAATTATTAAAATTTTATTTATTGTATGACAGTTTTTTAAAAAAATGCAATAACATCAAAAATAAGCACGTTATAATGCCATTTTTAAAGAAAATTTGTAGGGACTTGAAAAAAAAAAACGCGCTATTTTTGGATGCAGGCTAAACTCGAAGATGTTGCATGTTCGTTTCACTTCTGTCAGACGACAATCGGTATGGCACATCACAAGGTCGCTTTTAGCCAATAGTAAATGTTCGCTGGTTGATCTACCAATCTGCAATCAAACAGCCACGCAGGAATATCCTGTAAGTAGAACTTCAACAGGGCTTCAGAAAAGTTGGAAGAAACAGTGAATGGACTACACTCGCAATATCACGGATTTGATCATTATCGACACGTTTTCTTTCAAAATAAATTTCACATTTTCCCCTGATTGACGCATGAATAAAGTTCACGGTGGTACATGGTTGAAGGATGCAAAACGAGAAGAAAAGTAGATCCTTAGCAAGGCTTTCAAAAGCGCTCAGTTTACTGTGAACAGCGTATAACTAGAGCCACTTGTTTTTTTCGCGAAAAGCTTTAAGCGGAGGCTAGAATTCAATATCCTATGGGCACACTTGCAGTCTTCATTTGACTATTCNGCGTATAACTAGAGCCACTTGTTTTTTTCGCGAAAAGCTTTAAGCGGAGGCTAGAATTCAATATCCTATGGGCACACTTGCAGTCTTCATTTGACTATTCGCCGCTTGTCTTTGTGGGAAGACAGTCTGTTACACGAGTGAGCCAATCAGAATAAAGTTTCTCCTATACTGACTGTCCGTGCTTCGCGAGCAGACAGATAAAAAGCGTAAAAAAATTCAAATCATCCAATCACCAAAGTGGTTCCGAACAAAAGTGCGTTGGAATACAACTTGTCCTGAAATCTTTTCATTAAAAAACATGTGCTCCTACCTATTACATTTCGTCAGTTACAGTTCAATAGCTTCGTTAGATATTTCGTTTTTATTTGAACGAAGAATATGTAAAACGCATTACATTTTTAAAAACTTAACTTTTAATTCTATAAATACAGAGACGTTTTCGAATAAAATATACCATATATATCTCATTAAAACTTTTACTATGAAATTAAATAATGACTACAGCTAAGAATACCAAAACCATTAAGCGTAATAACATATAATTGATGTATTAAGAACTACCGTTAAAATATTGGAATATTCATTAAGGAAACTGTATGTTTGTAAGAGAGAAATACTATACCTAGTACAATTACTAATGCGTATTTTAATCACTCCAATATGTTTTCCTTCTTTCACCACTGGATTTTTATTAACATCATTTTATACATTTCTGTAGAAAATTTCCTCGCAAAAAATTTGACCTCTAGAAAGAGATCATCTAACATCTTCGTAACGTCAATTTTGTGTTCTTGATTAACTCTCTCCTTCAGTACTTCCGGCCGGGTTGGTTGAAAAAGATGTTCTCTGANAATCAAACAGCCACGCAGGAATATCCTGTAAGTAGAACTTCAACAGGGCTTCAGAAAAGTTGGAAGAAACAGTGAATGGACTACACTCGCAATATCACGGATTTGATCATTATCGACACGTTTTCTTTCAAAATAAATTTCACATTTTCCCCTGATTGACGCATGAATAAAGTTAACGGTGGTACATGGTTGAAGGATGCAAAACGAGAAGAAAAGTAGATCCTTAGCAAGGCTTTCAAAAGCGCTCAGTNGGTTGAAGGATGCAAAACGAGAAGAAAAGTAGATCCTTAGCAAGGCTTTCAAAAGCGCTCAGTTTACTGTGAACAGTGTATAACTAGAGCCACTTGTTTTTTTCGCGAAAAGCTTTAAGCGGAGGCTAGAATTCAATATCCTATGGGCACACTTGCAGTCTTCATTTGACTATTCTCCGCTTGTCTTTGTGGGAAGACAGTCTGTTACACGAGTGAGCCAATCAGAATAAAGTTTCTCCTATACTGACTGTCCGTGCTTCGCGAGCAGACAGATAAAACGCGTAAAAAAATTCAAATCATCCAATCACCAAAGTGGTTCCGAACAAAATTGCTTTGGAATACAACTTGTCCTGAAATCTTTTCATTAAAAAACATGTGCTCCTACCTATTACATTTCGTCAGTTACAGTTCAATAGCTTCGTTAGATATTTCGTTTTTATTTGAACGAAGAATATGTAAAGCGCATTACATTTTTAAAAACTTAACTTTTAATTCTATAAATACAGAGACGTTTTCGAATAAAATATACTTATATATCTCATTAAAACTTTTACTATGAAATTAAATAATGACTACAGCTAAGAATACCAAAACCATTAAGCGTAATAACATATAATTGATGTATTAAGAACTACCGTTAAAATATTGGAATATTCATTAAGGAAACTATATGTTTGTAAGAGAGAAATACTACACCTAGTACAATTACTAATGCGTATTTTAATCACTCCAATATGTTTTCCTTCTTTCATCACTGGATTTTTATTAACATCATTTTATACATTTCTGTAGAAAATTTCCTCGCAAAAAATTTGACCTCTAGAAAGAGATCATCTAACATCTTCGTACCGTCAATTTTGTGTTCTTGATTAACTCTCTCCTTCAGTACTTCCGGCCGGGTTGGTTGAAAAAGATGTTCTCTGANCCGTCAATTTTGTGTTCTTGATTAACTCTCTCCTTCAGTACTTCCGGCCGGGTTGGTTGAAAAAGATGTTCTCTGAGAAGCAATATTCATGCCAACGAAAGATCCCTTCTATTTATCTGGCGCTGCGCTAAATTGAGAAGCGGCTGTCTTTTCCACGGAAAAATCCTCGTGAAACATAAAAAAAAATATGCAACAAGATATTGCAAAGAGTAATCGAGGTTTCTGAGTGAATACGAACCCTACTAGTGAAGAATAAAAAAAGTGTATTCAGAGAATCTTAAAAAATACGCCAATGCAAATTGTACCACTAAATACAGGTACAAGTATTTAGGGACTTTTATTCGCATATTTATTTTATTGCTCTTAGTTACAAATCATTTATAAAAGTTCATTGTTGGGGCAAACATATGTCATATCTGACATTTATTTTTATGTGTAAAAAGAAAATTCTTAAATTTTTACGTCATTTTATTTTAGGAGTACGAGATTGCTGCCTTCATTGCTTAAAGTTCGTAACTCAGTGAAGGAATGTTACGTTGGTGAAATTGTAATATTTGTGAAACATTTACACCAAACATCGTCGGTGTGTAAGTATGTATGTTAGGGCGTTTAAGGGTGGAACTTTGAGAGGGGTTGAAAGGGAAAGAAAGATAGCAAATTAACTACAATAGAAACTCAGACACTCTTAATTAATAAAATCCCACCCCACTTCAGTAGTTCATGCCTACGTGACGAACAATTGTGATGTTTAGAGACCTGAAAAATTAGCGAGTTCAACGACCTGCAGGCTGAACTCTACGGTNACGTGACGAACAATTGTGATGTTTAGAGACCTGAAAAATTAGCGAGTTCAACGACCTGCAGGCTGAACTCTACGGTCTTATGTACAAATTTGCCGATGTCAACTGCACATTGGTTGTTTGCTGTCACAGTGGAAGGCGACGATTGGGCTAGTGTTCCCCAGAAGGCGTCAAACACCGCATGGTCCAATAGATGAAGGTATATAAACACACCTGTTTTGAATTCTAGCTTGTACCAAAATGAATCCACTCATTTTTCAGGTCTCTAGTGATGTTATGTCTACAGTTAAGCAATTCAATCAGCCGGGTAATGAGGGAGAATAAACATTTCGAAAGACGCAACGTGGAGACAGTATCGATTAGATCCCACTTGAACAAGCATGGGTTACATGATTTTGTCTTGTGATGAGTGAACATATTTGGAAACGAATTACTATTGCACGAACAGAAAACACTATCAAGTGGCTCGCTCACTGCAAAATAAACTCTCCATTAAACTTTCTAGATGTTAATGGAAGTTCTAACCTACACAAAACATCTCAAATCGACCACGAGGCTGTAAATGTAGAAATCATATTGCACGAAGTAAGGTAGGGCGGTTCCTTTGATGTTCGCGTACCCATTCATGATAGGCCGCGCGACTGTCTGGAAACGGGCCCTGTGTCTAATTAGCTGCAAAAGGTTCGCTCTTGCCTCGGCTGCAGGGTGGCAAGTTATTTACGAGGCGCTGATTGGCTAACAGTGTTCTGCCATGTTCTTGTTCAGTGACGCCATNCTGCAGGGTGGCAAGTTATTTACGAGGCGCTGATTGGCTAACAGTGTTCTGCCATGTTCTTGTTCAGTGACGCCATATTGCTAATGTGCGGCTGGAGTACACAAAATAAGTGGATATTACAACTCTCTGTACCTAATTACTCTGTGGTAGGATGCGAACAGTTTCTTAGAGTCCTATCACACCCTTAAGTACAAGATTTTGTTCGTGAGTTCACAACAATAGTATTTACTATTATAATAAAAATTAACGGTAAAGCTTTTTTACTATCTATAAGTACGGACACCCAAATTTTCGTGAAAAGATTTCACGACCAGTTGTGTTTCATAAAACTTTAGCTCAGATCCACTTTCGTGATAAGATGATTTCCATGTTACGCGTCTTGGGTGTTTGCCAGCGAATCAATGACGCGCAGNACGTGACGAACAATTGTGATGTTTAGAGACCTGAAAAATTAGCGAGTTCAACGACCTGCAGGCTGAACTCTACGGTATTAAGTACAAATTTGCCGATGTCAACTGCACATCGGTTGTCTGCTGTCACAGTGGAAGACGACGATTGGGCTAGCGTTCCCCAGAAGGCGTCAAACACCGCGTGGTCCAATAGATGAAGGTATATAAACACACCTGTTTTGAATTCTAGCTTGTACCAAAATGAATCCACTCATTTTTCAGGTCTCTAGTGATGTTATGTCTACAGTTAAGCAATTCAATCAGCCGGGTAATGAGGGAGAATAAACATTTCGAAAGACGCAACGTGGAGACAGTATCGATTAGATCCCACTTGAACAAGCATGGGTTACATGATTTTGTCTTGTGATGAGTGAACATTTTTGGAAACGAATTACTATTGCACGAACAGAAAACACTATCAAGTGGCTCGCTCACTGCAAAATAAACTCTCCATTAAACTTTCTAGATGTTAATGGAAGTTCTAACCTACACAAAACATCTCAAATCGACCACGAGGCTGTAAATGTAGAAATCTTATTGCACGAAGTAAGGTAGGGCGGTTCCTTTGATGTTCGCGTACCCATTCATGATAGGCCGCGCGACTGTCTGGAAACGGGCCCTGTGTCTAATTAGCTGCAAAAGGTTCGCTCTTGCCTCGGTTGCAGGGTGGCAAGTTATTTACGAGGCGCTGATTGGCTAACAGTGTTCTGCCATGTTCTTGTTCAGTGACGCCATATTGCTAATGTGCGGCTGGAGTACACAAAATAAGTGGATATTACAACTCTCTGTACCTAATTACTCTGTGGTAGGATGCGAACAGTTTCTTAGAGTCCTATCACACCCTTAAGTACAAGATTTTGTTCGTGAGTTCACAACAATAGTATTTACTATTATAATAAAAATTAACGGTAAAGCTTTTTTACCATCTATAAGTACGGACACCCAAATTTTCGTGAAAAGATTTCACGACCAGTTGTGTTTCATAAAACTTTAGCTCAGATCCACTTTCGTGATAAGATGATTTCCATGTTACGCGTCTTGGGTGTTTGCCAGCGAATCAATGACGCGCAGTACTGAAGTTGCCTAATTTTGATTGGCTAGTAGTTGGAGAAGATATTCTCGCANCTGAGCACACAGTAGACTTCAATACTATATACACACACCTCAGCTGTTGTTATACCTTCATTGGCTGCTGGTGACGTGTCCGTCTTTGACCAAGCCACTCAGGACTAAGTAACTCCGACACTGAACCTTCGTGATTCGTGCGCAAATGTTTAACACGGGCCAGAACATTTTTTAGCCAATCAAAGAAGATGGACGACCCTACAGTTTTTTGGACTGTATCTTGTCTCGAAATCTTTTCGCGAAATTCGGGTGTCTCTATCTGTAAGTAGTAACTTTATTACTATAGTCACGGCGGCCTAAGAACGGTCTTGGCTCCGCCTACCGCAGTGAAAGAGAGAGACAGAACGACTTGCAAAGCACCAGCCACAGGTAACTGGCAGGCAGGCAAGCGAGTCTGCAGTCGCTCCCTCCCACCTGCCTTACCACCGCCGTCCAACTGTTTCCTTTCCCGGGGAGAAGCGGACCGTCATTGGCGGAGCTCCCAAGCTCTAATCTACACCGGTGCTATTACACGGACACCCGATTTTCGCGAAAATAATTCGTATTGAGCTGTATTTCAAAACTTTTTAACTCGGATCCACTTTCGGGATTGGATGGTTTCAAATGCTGTGTGTCTTAGGTTCCTCCCCGCGAATCACAGACGTTCAGTATCTGAGTGAGCTAATTATTATTGGCCCAGTAAACACCGTCCCATCTTCCGACGAAGGTACGCATCCAATAACGGAAGGAAAACTGCAGTAGTGCTAGTAGGATACTGAAATATAGCCTGCGTGGAATTCTTTTTGAGAAAATCACGTGTCCCTTAGATCAGGAATGATTCGAATGAGTAGTGTAGTGGAGTAGAGAGATTTGGTGGGCTTTTAATATCAAGGTATTGAGAGCCGATGAGGTCAGAATGGAGCAGCTCCGGAATGCAAGAGCGGGGGAAAAGGGACATCCCTGAGAAAACCCGCCGACCAGTGGCATCGTCCTGCACGATTCCCAAACGCGAAAATCCGTTAGTGACCTGGCCGGGGATTGAACCCGGTTCGCCTCGGTGGCAGGCGGGTAGGTTAACCGCTCAGCCACCGCAGTCTCTTTAACTGTGAGCCAGTAATGAGCAGAGAGCAGTAGCGTGAGTGAGCTATGAACAGCCCTGTACGAAGACCTCACTTACTGTAATCGCAGCAACCAGTAGGTAAACGAAACTGTCTCGAGTTTACAGAGGACTGAAAAGCCTAACCTGCTGTGATATCAGTTCCTGAAATACTCGGGGCTCTAAACGACTTTGCAGCATCGATAATTGCTTGCACGCAGCCCACTTACAGTGCTGCCAATACTGCATTGGAAATATACAAGTTTCTTGTTGTCACACGATATTTTAGAATACCGAACTTAAACAGTTCGCTCACACCGCGAACTCAAGCCGTACACGCCAGCAAAACTTCGTCGATGGTCGGGAACCTGTCCAAACGTCGTTCGCCCAGCTGTCAGCGCCCTAGTAACCTACTTGCGAACCGGCATCCCGGCCGATAAGGAGTCGCTAAGCCGCTAAGAAGAAAGGGGGCCTGCTCCCCTTAACAAACAATTACACTCTTGGTTTATTGCAGATCGGTATGCTTAGGCACCAAGGCCTCTGCCCTTACCAGGGATATGTTATGAATAGGGGCAGTGATATTTCGCGAAAAGATTTCGAGACAAGATACAGTCCAATTGGCTAAAAAATTTTACCAAATTATTTTCAAGGGACTGTCATTTTGTTTGATACTTCCAAAAAAACTTTACATATTATGCTACTTATCGGTAGGGTCACNACATTTTTACCAAATGATTTTCAAGGGACTGTCATTTTGTTTGATACTTCCAAAAAAACTTTACATATTATGCTACTTATCGGTAGGGTCACCTGTTTTTCGCAAAAATATTGATGCATGGTCTAGACTTGAACGTCGTACATCAACACGTGCACATTTCTTTTGGATATTGGCTGCGTTTCTGTGTGAGAATAAATATTCTAGCCTACTGCACAAATCAGACTTAGTTACCGCGAAACTGAACGTGTGTGAATGGCTGGCGGACATACAAGACTCGTGTAAGTTGACATCTTCCAACCACGAACTTGGTTATAAACTAACGTGCTTTGCAATACAACCAGTACTGGAATCATTACCGCGAAGAACCTGTGGCCCTGCCTCTCGGATCATCTTTAAGCTACAAGTGTTAAACAAACTAGACATACATGTTTGCGCATTTCATTGTAAATACATACATTGATCTGTACTATACAATTACCTAAAAACACTTTTATTTTACAAAAAAGTGGCTATTTTTTATCTTTATATAATATTATATATAACATTATAACATGCTTGCTGTTCGATGTTTTCTGCATACATACTGCCATGTCTTATACCGGTACCCATTGATGTGCCGAATTCGATGACAACTTCAGGTTGATCTTTTTTTTTTNCATACTGCCATGTCTTATACCGGTACCCATTGATGTGCCGAATTCGATGACAACTTCAGGTTGATCTTTTTTTTTTGCAAATGAGTGTAGTTGCAGTAATAGGCTGAAAAATTATTACAACATTTGTGATTGTTAACTAGGAAACATTTCGGAGAAATATATGCACTGCGTGCTTCAACTGAAAGACTGGGTAGCATAATTAATAGTGTTAATGGAAATGTAAGTCGTAAAATAAGACGTGTTAGTAAATGTGTAAAACTATAAATTATTTATATATCTATATAATATTAAACTGTAAATAACTTAATAAATAATTTCGTTGATAGTGTTANCATACTGCCATGTCTTATACCGGTACCCATTGATGTGCCGAATTCGATGACAACTTCAGGTTGATCTTTTTTTTTTTGCAAATGAGTGTAGTTGCAGTAATAGGCTGAAAAATTATTACAACATTTGTGATTGTTAACTAGGAAACATTTCGGAGAAATAGATGCACTGCGTGCTTCATCTGAAATACTGGGTAGCAGAATTAATAGTGTTAATGGAAATGTAAGTCGTAAAATAAGACGTGTTAGTAAATGTGTATAACTATAAATTATTTATATATCTATATAATATTAAACTGTAAATAACTTAATAAATAATTTCGTTGATAGTGTTANAAACTATAAATTATTTATATATCTATATAATATTAAACTGTAAATAACTTAATAAATAATTTCGTTGATAGTGTTAATGAAAATGGTTAAAATACCGGCGAGGTTTGCTCTTTCTGCGAGCAGAATTACCGGCGTGAGCTCAACTTATCTGCGTGGCTCGTGCGTAAAACAGAGAACGCGTTTCTGATTGGCTGTTCTGGTTCTCCGCTCCATCTATTCAGCGTGATTGGCGTACACGAGAACGTGAGAACCGGACATTACACCTCAAAATGTTTTAGAACTCACACGAAGTATAGACGCACACGCAAGCAGAACGGCATACCTAAGGCCAGTGACTTTTCGCGTAAAAATCGGAGCACACAGTAGACTTCAATACTATATACACACTTCAGCTGCTGCCATGCCTCCATTGGCTGCTGATGCNAAATCGGAGCACACAGTAGACTTCAATACTATATACACACTTCAGCTGCTGCCATGCCTCCATTGGCTGCTGATGCTGTGTCTGTCTTTGACCAAGCCACTCGGGACTAAGTAACTCCGACACTGAACCTTCGTGATTCGTGCGCAACTATTAACACGAGCCAGAACATTTTTTAGCCAATCAAAGAAGATGGACGACCCTACAATACTTTGGACTGTGCCTTGTCTCGAAATCTCTTCGCGAAATATCTCTGCCCTTAGGCATACCTGACAAGCAACAAATNAAATCGGAGCACACAGTAGACTTCAATACTATATACACACTTCAGCTGCTGCCATGCCTCCATTGGCTGCTGATGCCGTGTCCGTCTTTGACCAAGCCACTCGGGACTAAGTAACTCCGACACTGAACCTTCGTGATTCGTGCGCAACTATTAACACGAGCCAGAACATTTTTTAGCCAATCAAAGAAGATGGACGACCCTACAATGCTTTGGACTGTGCCTTGTCTCGAAATCTCTTCGCGAAATATCTCTGCCCTTAGGCATACCTGACAAGCAACAAATNACTTTGGACTGTGCCTTGTCTCGAAATCTCTTCGCGAAATATCTCTGCCCTTAGGCATACCTGACAAGCAACAAATAGCGTCTTGTAACCTACGTGCAAGCCGGCAGGCAGCTCAGCCTATCAAAAACAAGATCCGTTCCCAGAGTCTCGCCCAGCCAATCAGTGAAGGCCTAGCCATTTCTTCTCTGTGTATTTTCCCAACCCGCGTTCGGTTGCCGTGTTCACGATCGAGGGCATGTTTCAAACGAGCTATTATTATGAGTGGCGCTGTACACAGCGCAAGGCACCGTTGCCAAGTCTTCCTTGTTGCTTATCTTATTTGTGGAATTTTCTACGTCTCTTTCGACACGAATGGTTAATGCCAGTAATGTTCGTCGAGCACGAGCGGCACGTTGTTCGCTGGTCGTAAGAAAAACACTGAACGAGAAAAATACGTGATAGCAACACCCGAACTCGGAAATTAATGTGTGACCTGAACGGACTAATCTGCGAGTGAATGAAGATATTTGGGTGGCTCTTAACATCGAGGTCTAGAGAGCCGATGAGGGTGAAGCGAGGTGAGTATGGAGCAGCGCCGGAATGATAGAAGGGAGTGGGACGATAAATCCCCGAGAACACTTCTGAGCAGCGGCGTTGTCCGGCACGATTCCCATTCGCGAAAATCCGGGAGTGACCCGACCGGGGATTGAAACCCGTTTCGCCTTGGTTGGGAAGCAAGCAAGCTATCCGCTCAGCCACCGCTGCCCCCATTATACCATGTGATTACACCTCATCGCATTGTCGTATTCGCTTCTGTGTAGTTGGTTGCTCTGTGCCGACGTGAGCGCTGGCTCCGCCCCTGCCGACATGCTAGGGATGACGCGCTCTGTGTGCGTCTCGACAGACGGCATGCCTTTGGGTCAAAGTTAGTCTCGCTTAAAGGGAGCTGAGCACGAGAGTGGGTTGGGATTACGTATCTTGGTCCGGCAGATGCGGCGCCGACATCCGCCGGATGATTACCTCGCACGTAACGTAACTGCTGTCTGAGGATAGGATAGGATAGGAGCACGAGAATTTCTTGACAATGGACACCACACGTAGTAAGTCTCGTATTGATATTATTATCATTTCATTATAGCTAGAGACCTGAAAAATTCGCGAGTTCAATGACCTGCAGGCTAGACTCTACAGTCTCATGTAAAAATATGCTGATATCAACTGCACGTTGGTTGTCTGCTGTCACGGTGGTAGGCGACAATTGGACACAGTTCTCCAGGAGGTGTCAAACACCGCGTGGACCAATGGCTAAAGTAATATAAACGCACGTGTTTTGAATCCTAGCTTGTCCCAAAATAAATCCGCGAATTCTTCAGGTCTCTAATTATAACATAAAAATATCATTAAATTTTATTATTATTATTATTTAACCACCACAGTTTTCGAGTAGCTCGTGTTTGAAAAATACACTTATAAAAAAATAAAAATACAAAATTCTCAACGTCAATAATTTTAAAATCTTATATTCGCAGACACGCCACATCTTTCCCAAGAAAATTTTCCTGACAATAGAACTGCCAAAGTAACAAGTCATCATGTACGCTCTCCCAGGATGCGGCTTAAGGAGCAAAATGTGTTAGAGAAAAGAAACCCTCGAGTTTATTAATCAATGCGTTTCGTTATACGTTTCGCGTATCAGATGGTGTTTGTTTAAACGTGTGTCTTGATTTATGAAACTTNTAATCAATGCGTTTCGTTATACGTTTCGCGTATCAGATGGTGTTTGTTTAAACGTGTGTCTTGATTTATGAAACTTCAAGTGAAGGGGTTATTTGAATGATTATCGCTTTATAAATGATGAGTGATTGTGGCATATTTAGATAAAATCGACGGCTTCATTTTTTGACGCATGGAATAAAATGCTGGTTTGAACGCTTAAAGGCAATGCAAGTTTCGGAACTCTGTAAAATGATGGAACGAAATGTGTTTGTTTTGTTATTGATCGTACGATAAAATAGCATAAGTGAGGTCATAGAAACCACGTTGGACAAGACACCTATCGCCAAATATAAATATATATATTAAATTAGTCGTCCGGATTCGAAACTTGAATTTAAGTTTGTGTGAAAATGTTAGGAATAAATGTCGAATGATTTTTACGGTTTATAGCAAGCTTCCAAATTTACAGAAAGAAAATCATTTTTTAAAAAGGAGATAGTAGGCTNAATGATTTTTACGGTTTATAGCAAGCTTCCAAATTTACAGAAAGAAAATCATTTTTTAAAAAGGAGATAGTAGGCTAGCCAAAATTTGCCAAATTTTGAAATAGAATTTTGTTAAAGCCGGCCCCTGTCTCCTTTTTATTATCACACTAAAAAAAACATTAAATTAATATACATTATACATATAAATAATATAAATTAATATACGTCGCTTCTACCAAGCAACGTATTTCCTCAACTTCCAACAGAGAGTTGGTTANTATAAATAATATAAATTAATATACGTCGCTTCTACCAAGCAACGTATTTCCTCAACTTCCAACAGAGAGTTGGTTACATTTTTTCCCGTTTTAAGCTATTTATAATTTTGCATATAGGATGATTCTAAAATCATGGGACAAACATTGAGGGGTGGTAGAGCTCACTTAAAAAAAGAATTATTGTAAAGCGAATATATGGGCGGAAGTGACGCGTTGAGGCTTAAACACAAAAATAACGCATGAAATGCANTATACATAATATAAATTAATATACGTCGCTTCTACCAAGCAACGTATTTCCTCAACTTCCAACAGAGAGTTGGTTATATTTTTTCCCGTTTTAAGCTATTTATAATTGTGCATATAGGATGATTCTAAAATCATGGGACAAACATTGAGGGGTGGTAGAGCTCACTTAAAAAAATNAATTGTGCATATAGGATGATTCTAAAATCATGGGACAAACATTGAGGGGTGGTAGAGCTCACTTAAAAAAATGAATTATTGTAAAGCGAATATATGGGCGGAAGTGACGCGTTGAGGCTTAAACACAAAAATAACGCATGAAATGCAACACAGTGTTTATTTACAACGTCGCCGCTAAATGCCTTTTCACAGCAATGTGTATAATAATTGCTCAAAATTGCTACCACCGACAGTAATGCAAGCTTGGTAGCATCGGTGGAGTGGTTGGCGAACATATTAAAATACGCCGGGTATTTCACGCACGCCACCATTGTCAGCCAATCATGCGATATGTAGAGGTCGCNAAAATACGCCGGGTATTTCACGCACGCCACCATTGTCAGCCAATCATGCGATATGTAGAGGTCGCCAAGCATGCTTGACTGTTGGTGGATGCATTTCCAGTAACTGTTTTAACATTTTATGTACGGGATCACTCGTTAAGTATGCTGCTAATGAACATTTTATGTTTCCGTTAATGTGTTTGGTTTTTGTGTTTGTGCCTCAACGCGTCACTCCCGCCCATATATTCCTATACAATAATTGTATTTTTTGTGAGCTCTACCACCCCTCAATGTTTCTCCCATCATTTTACAATCATCCTATTTAATAAATCATTGTTCTTAAGATACATTTTAAAACCTGTGAGGGGGAAAAATTATGCACAGAGATGTGTATTTTATGAAAGTTTCAAATGGNCTTAAGATACATTTTAAAACCTGTGAGGGGGAAAAATTATGCACAGAGATGTGTATTTTATGAAAGTTTCAAATGGGAGTCGTGTTGAAACAGCAAATTGATGATACTGGCTAAAGAACTCGTCCGAGATATCTGCTGCATTAATTTTTATTAAAGTTTGGAAGGCACCGCAACGTGTCCTGAGGAAATGTGCAGCGTACTCTGGCTAACAATTATACACTTCCGTTAATGCGTATACACATACACGCACACGCTCACGCACACACATTTGCGCGTATATACGTATATATATATACGCTTACGTGCACACACGAAGGAACTGAATAGTCGTCTTAAGTCATATAAAGGGCCGGTGACTTTTCGCGTAAAAATAAGAGCACCCAGCAGACATCAATACTATATACACACACATCAGCTGTTGTTATACCTCCATTGGCTGCTGGTGCCGTGTCCGTCTTTGACCAAGCGACTCAGGACTAATCAACTCCGACACTGAACCTTCGTGATTCGCGCGCAAACGGTTAACACGGGCCAGAACAGAAGCTGGACGACCTTACAGTGCTTTGGACTGTATCTTGTCTCGAAATTTTTCGCGAAATATCACTGCCTCTAGTTATATATAGAGACCTGAAAAATTCGCGAGATCAATGACCTGTAGGCTCTACTCTATCTTCGTATGCAAAATCATGNTTATATATAGAGACCTGAAAAATTCGCGAGATCAATGACCTGTAGGCTCTACTCTATCTTCGTATGCAAAATCATGCAGATGTACACTGTTCATTGGTTGGTTGTTGTATTAGCGGAAGACAGTGATTCTGTCTGCAATTTACTGTGTATTTATTATAGGCTCAGAGTTGTCCAGGAGGTGTGATTTAACGGGTGGACCAACAGCATTAGCAATAGAAACGTACTGGGTTTTGAATTCTGGCTTGTCTTGAAATGAAAACTCGAATTTTTCAGGTCTCTAGTTATAGAGTCGATGGAAATATAAAATAGGTTTGTTCAGATAACATTATGGGAAATTACATGGTGCAGTTTTTGTTAAAAGGATATTACTTCACTACGAATTAGCTCTAGATAACTTTCGTTCATTGCGTCGTTTTCAGGTTTTCAACTTCTTTTACTATATTTTCCTACTTTCCTTCTTCCGGCAAATTTTCCAAATTCCTCTTAACCACAGGCATCTGCTATTTCAGAGAGCGAACAGCCAAACGAGATGAATGTTTCTGTTTCTGCTTTTTATTCCAATTGCCTCGAGTGGTGAAACCATTCTTTCCCTTTGACTCCACAGCGAATTCTGAAGTTTCAAGTTGAACTGACTTGTCCATTTTAGGGAAATACACTGTAATAAAAATGTTGATCTACTAGCTTTTAAATATTTGGTTGTTATTTAGCAACGATGATAGATTTTCTGCTGAATTATAAAATTAAAAGCACACCTTGCGAAAAATATTGAAATGTTTTACAAATATGTGACTGAAGCTAATGATAGGTCTACAATTATCTTTTACAGAGGAGTTGGAATTCGCGATAGTAAAAATTTCGCACAATGCAATTTTCTACAAAAATTAAATTAAATTTAGGTTTTGGAAGTTTATTCTTTATGAATGTTATACTAAATGAAAGTATTTTGATCCCGATAAACGAGTGCTGATTTTTAAAAGTCTTCGTGAAGATCTGTCATAACAAATTATACTTCCTTATAAATTGCTCTCTACGAAATTAACATTATAAAATATATGGAGCGCAGACTATATGGTACTACGGTACCCTGGTGCTATTTCATTTACTTAATGTTTGTTGCAGAGTAAGAGCAATTTTGAGTTATAGTCCATTCCCGGTTTCTTTGGACGTTTCGAAATTAACCTTTGATAAATCACCCCAGGAGTAACATGTGAACCTGTTTTTTTCAAATACTTGTATACCTCAAATATGTAACACTGTAATTAACTATAAAGTATTATATTCTTGAAAAAATGGAAATTTTACTAAGTACCTTTTATAACTTGTAATATTAATTTCGTTTTAAATACGAATTTAAAATATTGAGAGCAGTGATGTGTGGGCAATGGCTAGTAAGAAATCATTCATATTTAAAATACAGTTTTAACCTAGTTTTTTCTAAGTATGCTATTTGTAAATTAAACTTAGTTTATTTATATATTGAAATTTTTAGGTTGCACTAAAGGAAACATTGTTACAGTTAAAAATATCACAGCAAAATACGGTGCGTAGGCCCCAGTCACATTGTGTTTTTTTTCGTCAGAGGAAGAAACATGAATAGGGAGGCCAAGCGGAGATTGCCGCTCTCTCTCTCTCTCCCTCTCTCTCTCTCTCTTTCTCTCCCTCGTGAAGTTTTACACTGCTAGTAGGAGAAAAAAAATTATACACGTTTTCAATTTCGGCATATTTTATACTTATTACAGCAAAAATAATGATTTTTGAATTTGTTATTTAAAACTGAAACGAAACTTTATTTTTTGAATACTCATTTCAATCTATTTAGATGTGATGGNTTTTGAATTTGTTATTTAAAACTGAAACGAAACTTTATTTTTTGAATACTCATTTCAATCTATTTAGATGTGATGGTGGGACGGTTATAATTCCTAAGTTGGCAGAAGTGGCGGCTGGCGACATGAGACAACGTGTTGCTGAACGAAGCGTTCATTTCTCTACTCGTAAAATTACTTAAAAATTATCGCATCAAGTTTGTACACGTTGTGTTTTTAAACATGCCTAGGCAAGTTACGGTGTTGTGATGAATCTGTTTTTCCACGACATGAATAAATGTACCGTAAAGTGCGTCGTGACCGCTGTGTGTTAGAGCATCGTTGCCATTACGTTACGTTGGGCCAATGTGTGTGTGTGTGATTGCAAATATTGGATGTGCGAAATCTATACGTTTCAACCGTGAACTAATATTATGACGAAATTAATTTTTTGAAAGTCACGTCTGTTTTTTTACCACAACGTTGTATTTTTGACCAAAGGTGTCTGAAACGCAATTGTACAACGTGCTTGCGTTTCTGTGTTTTGGATGTTCGCCACAATCCCAACGAAACGCGAAGGTAAGTCAGATAAATATTAATAAATAATGAAATAAACCTAGAAAACTGTAATATGAGCGGAATAAAAGGCACTGTAGGCCTATTTGTGTGCNTTTTGAATTTGTTATTTAAAACTGAAACGAAACTTTATTTTTTGAATACTCATTTCAATCTATTTAGATGTGATGGCGGGACGGTTATAATTCCTAAGTTGGCAGAAGTGGCGGCTGGCGACATGAGACAACGTGTTGCTGAACGAAGCGTTCATTTCTCTACTCGTAAAATTACTTAAAAATTATCGCATCAAGTTTGTACACGTTGTGTTTTTAAACATACCTAGGCAAGTTACGGTGTTGTGATGAATCTGTTTTTCCACGACATGAATAAATGTACCGTAAAGTGCGTCGTGACCGCTGTGCGTTAGAGCATCGTTGCTATTACGTTACGTTGGGCCAATGTGTGTGTGTGTGATTGCAAATATTGCATGTGCGAAATCTATACGTTTCAACCGTGAACTAATATTATGACGAAATTAATTTTTTGAAAGTCACGTCTGTTTTTTTACCACAACGCTGTATTTTTGACCAAAGGTGTCTGAAACGCAATTGTACAACGTGCTTGCGTTTCTGTGTTTTGGATGTTCGCCACAATCCCAACGAAACGCGAAGGTAAGTCAGATAAATCTTAATAAATAATGAAATAAACCTAGAAAACTGTAATATGAGCGGAATAAAAGGCACTGTAGGCCTATTTGTGTGCNATTAATAAATAATGAAATAAACCTAGAAAACTGTAATATGAGCGGAATAAAAGGCACTGTAGGCCTATTTGTGTGCATCCTTAACACAATCTTTTAAGTTCTTCGCTGCTACGTACAAAAAACAGCCGACACAAGTTGCGTGCTTGAATTCACTCTGTCTTTTCGTTGGACTGGATGTCCCTTCGTTTTAATTTTTTTTCCATCTGAAGCCGATCTTTAAACGGAATAACCCAACACATATCAATAACAAGAGGTAAAATACTACAGATATTTCACCCGCAGTTGTAACAGGGTTAAACACAGTCGCGGCAAAATATTAACGTGCATTACGTGTAATGTGTTATGTTGCGTACAACGAATACGTTAACAAAGTAAAATAATAACTATCGTCAATGCAGGCATTGTTAAAGAGTCATAAAGCTGATTTAAATATAGTGATATGTCTCAATTTTGAACGTTCGTACGAATGGTTTCCGAAATATGACAAAATTCTTTGAACAGCTGAAAAAAGTAANATTTAAATATAGTGATATGTCTCAATTTTGAACGTTCGTACGAATGGTTTCCGAAATATGACAAAATTCTTTGAACAGCTGAAAAAAGTAAGCAAAGCATTTGGCACTTAAAACGTAAAGGTCACATGGCAGTATTTGTGTTTACATGTAGCGGAGGGATACGGAATCGGTAGAGACCTGAAAAATTCGCGTTTTCATTTCTGCACAAGCTATAATTCAAATCACCGTACGTTTATATTGCTAATGCTATTGGTCCACCCGTTAAATTACACATCCTGGACAACTCTGAGCCTATAATAAATACACAGTAAAATGCAGTCCGAATCACCGTCTTCATCTAATACAACAAGCAACCAATGAACAGTGGTATCCGCATGATTTTGCATACGAAAATGGAGTATAGCCTACAGGTCATTCAACTTGCGAATTTTTCAGGTGTCTAGTAATCGGTAACCAAAAGTATAACTTAAGCAGAGCTTCAGAAAAGTGTGAAGTAACCGTGAATGGCCCATATATCGTGTTAGCATACAGTTAGTTCATGCTGTTGTTGCGCTTTAGAAATAGACACCTGAAAGATTCGCGAGTTCAATTACCTGTAGGCTGGGCTTCACGGTCTTATGTAAACTCAGGAATATATCGAGTGTTTATTGGTTGCGTGGATGTGGCGATGTAAGGCGTTGGTTGGGCGTACAGTCTATTGCATGTTTGTTGTTGGTGCATTCATCTCCGGAAGACGGAAGAGAACGCGTCGACCATTTGCAAAAGTAACACGAACGTAAAAAAAATTGTGAATTCAAACTTGCCTCGAAATGAATCCGCGAATTTTTCAGGTCTCTATTTATAAATCGTTTAGCAGTCACGTGTGACGAGGCAGATAAATTATATTTCGGCGGTGAGTATTTGTGAAAATTTCGAAGTGCTTGTAAGGCTTTATCATTCTCTGCAGATACAAGCAAAATGTTTTTTCGTTAATGACTTCCGTCAACGTAAGTAACGATTGCCTCGCAAGGCTGATCGACAGGAAAATGTCAGCTGTTTCTAATCGACGTACGTCATTCGGTCGTAAACAGTAACGCCGTGTCAGTAATGGGAAATCCAGTCACAAAGCTAGAGTTTTGGAAACTGTCGCAGTAGGGGAAAAAATAATGTTCGCGTAAATTCACCAAAGGTAGGGCCAGTGACTTTTCGCGTAAAAATCGGAGCACACAGTAGACTTCAATACTATATACACACCTCTGTTGTTTTAACACATCCATTGGCTGCTGGTGCCGTGTCCGTCTTTGACCAAGCCACTCAGGACTAAGTAACTCAGACACTGAACCTCCGTGATTCGTGCACAAACGGTTCACACGGGCCAGAACATTTTTTAGCTGGACGACCCTGCAGTGCTTAGGACTGTGTCTTGTCTCGAAATATTTTCGCGATATATCACTGCCCCTAACCATAGCAATAGGTAATGATAAGAGACCGGAAACATTCACTTTTTGAAAGGCGTGTATGCTAGACTGCACCGCAGAATGAGTATGTAGGTTTTTGGCGGTAAACTGAGTACTTTCAAAAGCCTTGCTTAGATCTAATTGTATGCACTTTGTGTAATCTTCCGTCTTATGTGAAATAAACATTGCCACGGGACTCGTCACTTTAATCATGCCTCGGTCAAGTGAAACTTTGAATATTAATGTAAATATTTCACAAATAGGCTCAGTTTTAAAAAATTTATGTATTAAAGAAAAGAAGAAAGCAAACTAAATAATTTAAGTTATCACATATGGTTACCTAACACTTTTTATTCGACGTTAATTTATGTAAATACTTTCTCTTCATCGTTACTATCTTAGCTGGGCTCACGTCACTCAATGCGCCCGTTAAATTATTATATATATAAATATATATATATATATATATATATATATATAGGTAGGAGTAGCTACATTTTTGTAAGGTTGATTTCAAAAGGTCTGACTTCATCGTGGACAGCCTATAACAGCAGTGAGATTTTTTCAAAAGTTGATTTCAAAAGAGCTCAAATAAATGTGAACAGCCTTTTCATAAGTTTGAAACGGTGGCAATTATTTTGATGTGTGCGCATCTATTCGCTGATTGGCTGCACCAGGTTCCGGAAACCGGCCTTGTGTCTGACTGTGGCTACTGCATGCTGCGAATGTTACACTATTGGCTGGCGTGCCGGATGGCATGTTAGTCACCAGGGCGCTGATTGGCGACGCCATTTTCATGACGAATGCGGCTGTTATACTTTTATTTCCACACGTGTCTCATTGTAATCGGTTGTGTCTATTATAATGTTACAAAAACATGGAATTTTTAAATGTAAAAATTCTTCAGGACAGAAATAAATATCGATGTATTATTGACAATTTATAAATTTGGGTATTGAAACAAATGGGGTTGTTGAAAACTGTGAGACAGTAAAATTGGCTGAGGACATTACAGACGTTTGTTTAGGATATCGATTCTTCTTCTGTAAAATAGTGTAGTAGGCAAAGCCGAAATCGCTGTGCCTTTTCTTAACAGATTACTTGGGGCGCAGTAGTTTAGTGGTCAGAATATTCGCCCCCTCCCCTCCCCCCACGTAGTTGAACCGGGTTCAATTCCCGGTGGGGTTACGCCCGGATTTTCGCATGTGGGGATCGTGTCTGACGATGCTGCTGGTCGCCGAGTTTTCTCGGGGATCTCACGTTTCCCCCCGCCTTTGGACTCCGTCTCTGCTTCATAGTCATCTCGCTTCACCCTCGCCGGCTCTCAAGACATTAACGTTAAGAGCTGCCCAAATCTCTTCACTCACTCGAAGTGAACAATATAGATTTTATCACATGTTTCACACGACAAAATGTTTGATTGGGAGACAATTAAATCGGCCCTCCTTTGACTGAGTCAGCAAAGTATTAAACTTCATTCAATGACGTGAACGAACGGAAATGTCAATACTTATTATTAGTGGCAGTGATATTTCGCGAAAAGATTACGAAACAAGATACAGTCCGAAGCACTGTAGGGTCGTCCAGCTTCTTTGATTGGTTAAAAACTGTCCTGGCCCGTGTTAACCGTTTGCGCACGAATCACGAAGGTTCAGTGTCGGAGTTACTTAGTCCTGAGTGGCTTGGTCAAAGACGGACACGGCATCAGGCAGCCAATGGAGGTATAACAACAGCTGAGGTGTGTATATATTATTAAAGTCTACTGTGTGCTCCGATTTTTACGCGAAAAGTCACTGGCCCTACATATAATTGCGGGTGTAAGTGACATAATTCTAGACCGTCTGAAGTGCCAGTAAACATGTGCGTTCAGAGCGCAAACTGTTAATGTGTGAGCTAGTGTGTTAATACATAAACATCTCGATGCACACCTACCAAATGTAACCCGAACAACACGGAGTCCTTAAGGTACGTGCACCCGGAGCTACGCGCTGTATTGGTATCGCGTGGCGGCACTTGTTCCCTATAGCGTGCCCGATTCTCTGCGTGAGAGTCTTGCGTGATGGGGGCGGGACCACAAGCAACACTCTCGTTCACGTAAGTCGCTTACGTGCCCGCCCCTCCGGCGCCATACAAACTACCTCACGCCGGTGTACCCAGAAGGTGCGGGGGAGTATGTGTTTGAGACCCACCTCGGGGTTTCTCTCACACCATCAAAATTTTTCCGTTCGTGCACGTAAATTTTTTACGGAAACGCACAGTTAACACATTAACAAGGTGCTCGTCTACAGGCGGGCAGTGGTTCGAACCCATGACAGTGGAGGCCGGAACACCGGACCACCAAAACCAACCTCTTGATTCAACTCTATCAGCATATATTCATCAATAAATGTAAAATTTTCAGAAGACAAGTTTGTTTCCGAGCCAGCAAACGAGCGCGAATTTATTTCCGTACTTTACAAGACTTCCGTAAGCAGCGAGAGCGTAAACCACATTGTTGTTAACTGTGATCAGGCCTTAGCTGGACGGCCTGCCTGATCACACCTTCGATATATTAATCCAGGACACGAGGCCGTGATTGTCGGAATACAATGCGAAAGGCAAAGCAGGAACCCCTTCCACCAGCCAGTAAGCGGGGCCGTAAACCTACACGACGCGTCTTTTGTCGTCGGGACTTTGGGCCAAGAGGACTCCTGGAGTTGGCTGTGTACGGTCGTTGCTAACCACCTCCTAAATCATCCTATAATATCACGGACAAGACTAACTTCTACTTGGCGTGGTCACTTAGTATAATAAGCTAACATCCTGTTATTTATTTCAAATACGTCACCAAGAAACATTTGTAGATAAGTATATCGTATTCGTCAGCCGTTTATAGCAAAGGAATAAATACTCTTTGAACTACTTTTGTTCAAGGTAAAGAAATATGACGTCGTGCCCAAAGTAACTTTTCATCGATACTAAAGGTGTTCTGTCGTTCATGAAGGTTTTCTTCAGTGTGACAGTTAAGTACTGAAAATTACAATAAATTGTGCAGTTACAAAACATCAACTGAGCATAGGTACACTTATACTGCAGACGTTTAATGCAGTTATGAATTCTAGTGATTCTTCAAATCACTCACCTCAATGTCTCCCGGGTGGTGACATTACATTCTTGCCAAGGTCACTACTTACGAAATTTAACATGAATACAAGAGGACAGAGTGGTCATATGGCGAAGGGCATTTAGCTAGTAACACAATGGGCGTGGGTTCGAGTCCCGCAGCCGTCCAAGTATTACTTAAGTTTTTATAATTTCGAAAGATTAGTTTTTGTTTTTCTTATTTACTAATCACTAGAGACCTGAAAAATTTGCGGATTCATTTCGGGACAAGTTAGAATTCAAAACACGTGTGTTAATAAAATGTCAACCATTGGTTCACGTGGTGTTTGACACCTCCTGAAGAAGGCTGGCATAATCTTCGCCTTCCGCTGTGACGGCAGACAGCCAATGTGCAGTTGATATCGGTATATTTGTACATAAGACTATAGAGTCTAGCCAGCAGGTCATTGAACTCGCGAGTTTTTCAGGTGTCTACTAATCACGGTTGGTTTTCAGAGAACAAATGTTCTTTACATTGTAACTGACGTTACTACAAAAACGTTTGCTGAACTATTGTAACGACATAGCAATGTTATGATCTTAATAAATATAAAGCTCAAACAAAAATATGTTTGTGCAAGCCTTCTTTGCAGTGGTTCATTTGTAAACAAATTTTTCTTTGCGGTAACGAATCATGTTTTGCAGTAGTGTTTTTTTTTGCAGAGTGTATTTTTGAAAATAATATTTACAATAAAGTTTGCGATGAAATGCTCTTTCAGTTCCAATTTGAATTGAAAATTCTTTCCTTCTGTGAGATAATACGTCTATAAGTAGGGCCAGTGACTTTTCGCGTAAAAATCGGAGCACACAGTAGACTTCAATACTATATACACACCTCAGCTGTTGTTATACCTCCATTGGCTGCTGGTGCCGTGTCCGTCTTTGACCAAGCCGCTCAGGACTAAGTAACTCCGACACTGAACCTCCGTGATTCGTGCGCAAACGGTCAACACGGGCCAGAACATTTTTTAGCCAATCAAAGAAGCTGGACGACCCTACAGTGCTTTGGACTGTTTTTTGTCTCGAAATTTTTTCGCGAAATGTCACTGCCCCTACGTATCAATAATTTCTGGCAATCATAACTCATTACGAGCTTGACAAACAGGCTGCTTATAAATGGCTTTGATTGGACGCAGGTTAATAACTTCACAATCGATGTCTCATTGCGCGCAGAATATGCCAGCATTANTTATAAATGGCTTTGATTGGACGCAGGTTAATAACTTCACAATCGATGTCTCATTGCGCGCAGAATATGCCAGCATTATTCACCAAGTTACGTGGGAGGTTTATTTAATCCCCAACTGTCAGCTTCAATACATATGGTAGGTTTGGGACTTTATGTGATAGAACCATGTAAACNGGTTTATTTAATCCCCAACTGTCAGCTTCAATACATATGGTAGGTTTGGGACTTTATGTGATAGAACCATGTAAACTAATGTACAATCTTTTAGTTTCGCTTGATATTTGTAGTTAAAATTTTAAGCGCGGGCTTTTCGCTTGCCAATAAAAGGTATTTATGTGGAATGAAAATTTGTTTTATTCGTATCAGTATTTTACGAGTTTGTCGTTGTGTTCAGGAAACGTAGTTTTGTGAAAATGGACTTTCCGAAAAAATCTCGTAAACGTATTTTAATGAGATCCTTGTAACGCTAATTATGATTGGTATTTGTGAATTATACTCTAATTTACAGTCACTGTAATAAAAAAAACTTTATGCGCAAAAAAATATACCCCTATAGAAAATTCTGTTGAAAATCTATTTGAACTTACCAACTCCAAATACTTAACTAGAATTTACTACTAATTATACACTTATTACATTTAATTGAACGAAAATTATTCCAGGGAAAATAAACAGAACGCTCAGGCATATTTGATTTGCTGGATTGCTTGTTGTAATGTAAACACCTTAGAGGATTGCAATACATTTTTCATTAAAGCATTTAAAAACCATTAAAAAAATTTGTTATGTTTCCGACACCGCACTGTTTTTAAGCATATTTTTTCAGTAGCTAAGGTAGTTTATTTTTTTTTTTAGTTATTTTCTTTATCCATGCTGTGCACGCCGGCAAGACCCCATCAAAGCCTGCTGCCATAGTATAATATGGCACTACCGTGCTTTAATTGGCTGCAGTCGAATACAGTCCAATAACAGAACTCATACTCTTGTTCCAGCTGGCCACTCGGGATGCACCTACTACAATGATTCATATTTACTGTTGGTTGTGAGTCCTTCTGAGCGTGCTGTGTTCATGGAGGTGGAACGACACATGTATACCGAGCATATACTTGTGTGCTGTCTACCTTGCTACTGAATTATAACTAGTGACAAGAAAATTTCGCGTTCTTAATTACCTGTAGGCTAGACTCCACGGTCCTACGTATATTCGAGCCTCTAATTTCTGTTCATTGGCTGTTGCTCCAGTACGCTGCGAGTTTCACCTCATTGACTGTTGCTCCAGTGTGCTGCGAGTTTCACATCATTGACTGTTGCTCCAGTACGCTGCGAGTTTCACCTCATTGTTNCGGTCCTACGTATATTCGAGCCTCTAATTTCTGTTCATTGGCTGTTGCTCCAGTACGCTGCGAGTTTCACCTCATTGGTTGTTGCTCCAGTGTGCTGCAAGTTTCACCNACGGTCCTACGTATATTCGAGCCTCTAATTTCTGTTCATTGGCTGTTGCTCCAGTACGCTGCGAGTTTCACCTCATTTGCTGTTGCTCCAGTGTGCTGCGAGTTTCACATCATTGACTGTTGCTCCAGCGTGCACCGAGTTTCACCTCATACCAGGTGGCTGTTTCCTTGCAGGTTTCTCATTGGTTCGAGAGTATACTTGGGCGTGTCTAATAAACTGCGATTCAATCGTTTACATAACAGAAATGAGGTGTTTGAGGTCTAGCTCGTCCTGAAATGAATCGCGAAATTTTTCCAGTCCCTAATTATAACGGGAATATGGTACAAGCTCTGCTACTGAACTGTCTAAATGCAGGTTTAAAAGTGACGAGAATTGAGACTCCCGCATACCTGCTTCTCTAACTGCACTGCAGTGTTTGAAATGCACGTATTTCCATGAAACTATTAAGCGTACGTCCAATGTGCTGGGATGCGAATAGAACACACACTTCATACAAGGGCTTTCGAGCGCTTTCAAGACGTGACCCACGCAACATAGCTGAAAACTGCTTCTCCAAAGCGCTGCATCTCAAAACATATGCGTCAGATACATACAAAAACACTTATAGGCCCTTCATTGAAACTTGCCACAGACGTTCCACCAATATAATGGTAGCCTCGCAACTTAAGAGACCCGTACGTGAACGCAGAACGACGAGAACAATGAAAGCCGGAGCCTTGCGCCCAGGAGCGACGGCGCTACTTGATGAGCATGGCAGAGTCGCCCTTATTGCTCTCGCACTACGCGGTCTCAAACGCTGAAAATCTCTCCAGGTAGGCCGAAGCCCCTGGTAACTTTTAAAAGTCGTTTCCCGCAGTTAGTCCTAACCCTTTCGATTACAGTGTCCAGTATATGAGGCATTGCATAGGCCGTGGCATTAATTATCTTCCTTGAGCATAGCAGAAAAATTGTATGCAGTGACGAAAGTCCCATAAATGTGGAAAATGTTGTCCAGTCACGGTTAGTTCTACCTATTCTGAAGCCCGGTTAAAGTTCAACTTCGAGGATATTCCCCCGAATCGTGCAAACGCGGCTTAACCGAGTCTACAAAATTACAGCAACGGGACAGCGCACCGCATTCGTGCGCACTCTGTATACTCATGTCTTGCATAATTAGGGGCAGTGATATTACGCGAAAAAATTTCAAGACAAGATACAGTCCAAAGTACTGTACGGTCGTCTAACTTTTTTGATTGGCTAAAAAATGTTCTGGCCCGTATTAACCGTTTGCGCACGAATAACGAAGGTTCAGTGTTGGAGTTGCTTAGTCCTGAGTGGCTTGGTCAAAGACGGACACGGCACCAGCAGCCAGTGGAGGTATAACAACAGCTTAGGTGTGTATGTAGTTTTGAAGTCTACTGTGTGCTCCGATTTTTACGTGAAAAGTCACTAGCCCTATGCATAAGATCTATTTCTTACAAGGAATTACCAAAACACGTATTTTATCCCGGTTTTTATTCGTATTAATTAAAAATTTTACATTGTAATTTATAAATAAAATATGAGTATAAGTTCAATTTAATCGACGGTAAGGTTTATTTTTCAACACAGGAATAAAACGCTTGTGATAAGCCTAGGGGCTCCTGTTTTTCGCGAAAATATACCAGGTCAAGTTGTGATTCAACGCACTTTAGTTCCTAATCACTTTCGTGATTGGATCATTTGAACTGTTACGCGCCTCATCTGTCCGCCCACGAATCAGTGACGGTCAGTATCGGAGAAACTTGATTCTGATTGGCTCGCTCATGTAACAGACTGTCTTCAAAACAAAGCCAAAATACGGCCAATAGTCAAATGAAGACTGCGAGTGTGCAAATAGGATATTGAAGTCTAGTCTCAGCGTAAATCTTTTCGCGAAAAAGAGGTTGCCCCAGATAAGACCTATCTAGGAAACAACCAAGGAAGATGGGGCGGTTTTAAGAGTGCTTATTCAAAAAGGGTGAATAAACCGCGAACACACTATATTGTTCGTTGTCGAACCTACATTCCGTAGTGTCATAAAAAGCTGCTGCAGGTAACGAGAACCACATAAAAATTTTTATTGGTCCTGATGTATGGAAAAACGTTATACCAGCGTCAGCAGAGTTTCGAAATAAAAAAAACTATTAGTTGGTGAAAAACCTAAAACCAACATGTTTAGTTCATGCTCTGTTTACCACAGGCTCCTTCTATTGCCAATAATACAGAGCGAAACGATGCAGTAATAAAACTGATGACTCGCAATCGGAAGGGCCTTGGGTTTCAATCCCGGTCGGTCCGGCCATCTTGATTTCGGTTTTCAATGGTTTCCCGAAATCAATTCTGGCAAATGCTAGATTAATTCTTAGTACAGGCCATGGCCGATTACTTCCCCGTTCCTGCTTATCTGAGAAACTGGCTCCGTTTCTTACGACCTCGCTTGCGACGAGGCGTCAAGTCCTTCCTACTACTATAGTCATTACTAGTATGACTGTATCGTACTTCCTACCAATATTGTCATAACTTGTCTTACTGTACCGTCCTTCCTACCAATATTGCCATTACTAGTATGACTGTATCACCCTTCCTACCAATATTGCCATTACTAGTCTGACTATATCGCCCTTCCTACCAATATTGTCATAACTTGTCTTACTGTACCGTCCTTCCTACCAATATTGCCATTACTAGTATGACTGTATCGTCCTTCCTACCAATATTGTCATTACTTGTCTGACTGTATCGTCCTTCCTACCAAAATTGCCATTACTGGTTTGACTGTATCGTCCTACCTACCAATATTGCTATTACTTGTCTTACTGTACCGTCCTTCCTGCCAATATTGCCATTACTTGTCTGACTGTATCGTCCTTCTAATGTATGTCCTCCTTAATTTGAATGACAAATATGATTTATTTCTACGTTTAAATCAAACCTTATTTCTTGACATATCACAAGAGAGACTTAAAAATTGCTTGGTAGTTATTGGGGCCAATAACAAAGGGTGAGCCTTAGAGTGTCGCAGCTCTTNCAAGAGAGACTTAAAAATTGCTTGGTAGTTATTGGGGCCAATAACAAAGGGTGAGCCTTAGAGTGTCGCAGCTCTTATTGGCCCAGAGAAGTGGGAATGGTTTCCTACACGAACGACGACCAATAATGAAAGAAAAGGCTATGTACACCATAGTTAAGTCGAAACCTAGGAAACTTCCAACTTCTTCCGCGATATACATTCATCTTTACGTATCACTACCAACAAAAGTTTCATTTTACAATCTGTCAGTAAATATCTATAATACGGCTCTCTCAGTAATAGAAGCTAGCTCCAAAAATTAGTATTTTACATTTCATCTTCAGAAAATACAGAAGTTGCTCTGCGTTAAGTTGTAAATGAAGTCATTTTAACAATCAAAGTTCCAATTTCGTATTGAGGTACGGTACTTTATTGTTTGGAAATTTTATTGTTAATTTCACTCGATAACCAAACAACAGGGAAACAAATTAAGAAGTAATTTCATTTCAGTGCTCGTGTGGAATGAAATCGACAAGACAAAAAGTGTAAATCAACTTGTTTCGAGCTCTCAAAATAACACTGCTTTTCAACTTACAGACTATATATATATTTCATTGACGAAGAGTTCAGAGAAATCTAATCATGTGAATTAACCTGTTAAATCGACATACTCGCAAGCAATATTTACATTAATATCTGCTTTCCTGGAAGACATTGTGAGTAGAATTCAAAATGCAAACAAACATGAAATTAACTTGAATAAACAAACTTACACGACGTTTCCGCACTAGAATTAAAAAACATTATCTGTAATTACCAATACAATATTTTAATAGATAACATTCAATTTCCAAATAGAATACCAAAAAAAAACTTATTTAAAACAATATTTTAATTGAGAACTTTTTCTTACTAGCCGCTGATAACACATAGCTGTTCTCACTGTTTTTAATTCCCATTGAATACAAAATGAATATTACAAGTTATAGAATATAGGAAGTTAAAGTTTCATTTATACAAAAATATAACACTTAAAAGTTAATCAGTGTTTTAAATATTTATGGTAATCAAGTTATTTAAAAATAACAAAAAAACAACAATAGTTAAAGGAGCAATTGTATGAATAGTGATAAGAAATTAACTTTTCTACTCAAATTAATTTAATTGTTATATAGTATATTTTCATAATGCAGTCAAAAAATAACCAAACAGTGACACGACATCCACGTGCGTTTTGTCTTCTAGACATTCTAGTTTTTGAAATACTATGGAATATTTCAATGGAAATATTGCTTCGGGACAAATGAAAGTCAATATTTGGTTGCCAATTAATAAATTTGGTTATTGAAACAAAAATTTGGCTGTTGAATTGCGTAAAATTCAGCGATAATCGATGTAAATATATAACCCTTTGTTTAAGATATTTATTTTTTTTTGCAACAGAAAAAATATTTGCATTGAAATATTCCATAGTATATATGTATTTATATATATGTGTGTGAATATATATATATACACATGTATGTATATAAATCAGTAGTTAATTTTGCTTACTTTGAGTAGAAGTTCGTGTCAAGTACCTATTTTCCTTAATTATAGAAACTAAGAGATCAGTGTAGCCAAATTTAAAAATGATAATTAATAATTAGCCAAATTATCTTCGGCTTCGTAATGAATACGGAAATGTTGTAGTCTCTGCTGTAACTTTCTTCGCCGGAAGAAAAATAGAACGGGTGATTTGATGCTTGCACACGAAATCCTGATATATTATGAGGTTTTTCCGACCTTCAGACATATCTGATATCATCTATAAAGAGGTGGTAGGTAAGAGATTATTTTGGGGAGCACAGCCACTCTCCTTTGGCGAAGGAAGACAGTTGAACTGAAGAAAACTACATCCTAGCTTGGCAGCCTTCCACCTACTCTAAGAATTGCGCACATTACAGATATTCCAGTTATAGATGGGAATTTAAGTCTCAGTTTATTTATTTGTCTTTGGAAAGGTCCATGCCCCTCCGGGCCATCTCCCTTGCTACGCCAATAAGACCAGCAATACGATAACCTCAAGTTACATGTGACACTCATCACGCTACACTTTCAAGTGTACGTAAAACGTGGTATTTTTGGGTAGCTAAAACGTGGTCTTATGGGTAGCTAAAGTGTGGTCTTTTTGGGTAGCTAAAGTGTGGTCTTTTTGGTAGGAAAAAAGTGGTCTTTGGGTAGCGAAAACGTGGTCTTTGGTTAGCGAAAACGTGGTATTTTTTGTTAGCTAAAACGTGGTCGTTTTGTGTAGCTAAACGTGGTCTCTTTGGGTAGCTAAAACGTGGTCTTTTTGGGTAGCTAAAGCGTGATATTTTGGGTAGCTAAAACGTGGTATTTTATGCAGCTAAAATATGGTCTTTTTGGGTAGCTAAACATGGTATTTTGGGTAGCTAAAACGTAGTATTTTTGAGTATCTAAAAAGCGGCCTTTTTGGGTAGCTAAAACGTGGTCTTTTTGGGTAGCATCTTATGATGCTTCACGTCAGCACGTAACATTTTTGCGCAGAATGAACATGTTGGGGATATGTTTTATTGCTTTTCAGTTTGAAAACATTCGAATTTCTTTTTATGCAGTCGCATTTGTATTTTAATACTGATATGTCAAGTACAAGTTGAGAAATTATAGCGTTCGTTATTCATACCAACTTTGTAAACACCACAGGCATCCCCATAACATCAAAAATCGAAATGTCTCGGAAAGATTAGACTAATTTTTGAATACATGGAATAAGTCGAATGTAATAAACTTAGGTCTGCAGAGAAAATTAAAATTTTGGTTTAATGAAATGAGCTTACTAAAAATTTCTAACCTGACGGTAAACATTATGTATTTCATGTGTGCATTTTTTACAGCCCTGAGAAATATAATTAATAAACTGCGGCAATGTAAAGCACCCAAAATTTTAACTGATTAAAAATAAAAAATTATAGCCTGAATTGTATTGCACTTTCGTCCTAATTTACGATATAAAGTTATAAATGCTATACATGAATTAGAAACGTTAGCAGACAACATTGTGAAAATAAAAACAAATCCGTGAAAAGCAAAGATAACACAGCAACGTCCTTATTGTGATTGTCCAACGAAATCACGTGGTGCAGTATCACGTGTCACGCAAACGCTAGAAATAGACAAGCTTTTCAATGACGTGAACGTTACGTGAAATGATCGTAATAGGTCTCCTTGAAACATGTTAGTTAAGATGGAGTCCTCATAAAGGAACGTGTTGTTCGTTGCGCGTTACGTGAAACGTGGAGTCATAGTAATTCCGGCCTAAAGCCCTTGCCCCACTGTCAATTTTTTCGCGTTCAACTATATTTGACATACAATTTGAAGACAAAATACGGCCATCAAATTTATCTTTCCGACAAATTTTATCAACTAATCTTGAATGTGCTTGAAAATGTGTCCCACTGTAAACTTATTTCACTGCGAGAATATAATTTGAATTATTATTTAATTATTATAAAGATATTGCTTTTGGTTTTCCATGCAGTCCATTACAGGAAGAAATGTAACGAATGTTGTGATTTTTTTTCGCTTCTTTACTAAGACAAATTTTATTTATCAGAGATATTTCCTGCACAGAGTAATTTTATGCCTCTGAGTTCGTAATTACGTGCAATATTCACTTAAATTAGCATGCACAACAATCTTCATAACCTTCTTTGTTTCCAGCAATTGTTCGTTATTTTAAAGTTTCTTGACGTTCATGTTTGTCCTCACGATTCTGATTGGCTGAGACCGTCAAACATCAAAGAAATTTGAGGGCCGCTCCAATTCAAACATCTGATGGAATCTGAAGTCATCCAACTTTCTCAGACAAACATGGCGGTGTTTACGACGTTTCGATGACGTCGTAACTGTCCAACTTTATTTGACCAAACTTATTGGAAGCAGTTTGACGGGAAAATATGACAGTGTGACAGGGGCCTAAGAGGAAGTATTCTCGCGTAATGGGAAGAGACCTGAAAAATTCGCGACTTCAATGACCTGCAGGCTGGACTCTACAGTCTTATGTACAAATATGCTGATATAAACTGCGCATTGGTTGCTTGCTGTCACAGTGGTAGGCCACAATTGGACACGGTTCTCCAGGAAGTGTCAAACACCGCGTGGACCAATGGCTGTAGTTATATAAACACTTGTGTTTTCAACTCTAGCTTGTCCGAAACTTAATCCGCGAATTCTTCAGTTCTCTAGTAATGGGCAGAGACATTTCGGGACAAGCTAGAATTCAAATCCCCGTACGTTTGTATTGCTAATGATATTGGTCCACCCGTTAAATTACACCTCCTGGACAACTCTGAGCCAATAATAAATACTCAGTAAAATGCAGACAGAATCACCGTATTCCGCTAATACAACAGGCAACCAATGAACAGTGAAATCTGCATGATTTTGCATACGAAAATGGAGTATAGCCTATAGGTCATTGAACTCGCGAATTTTTCAGGTCTCTAGTAATGGAGGAGGAAGAGCAGGCAATTTCGGTGCGCGCAAGTTGGCAACGCCGGTGAGATCGCGTGACTGTCCTGGGCCAAGCGCCGCCCGAGATAAGGGCGCCCCTGGCGGTGGAGTGTGTATTGACCTACCTACCTACCCCCCACCACCCTTCATTAGAGAACCTTCCTTTCGCACTTCCTAGCACGACATGCGGCCGATCAACAGGTAGCCACGTCATTGCCACTTGGACACACCTCCCTCCTACTTATGCCTCGCTTCCAAATGTCGTCCGCGCTGCTCTGTCTCGACGTAAGCTTTCGATAAGCAGTGGATTCACATCTGGAAACTTATGATAAGAGACACCCAAATTTTGCGAGAAGATTTCACGACCAGTTATACTTCATAACACTGTAGCTCGGATCCACCTTCGTGATTGGATGGTTTCCGTGTTACGCGTCTGTAGGTGTCTGCCCGCGAATCAAAGACGCACTGTGTCGAAGTTACCTAATCCTGATTGGCCAGTTAACTGGGACAAAATCTTCTCACAAAGACAGGCTGCCAATAAGCAAAAGAAAACAATTGGTTTGCCCTAAGATATTGAAATCTAACATGTGCGGAAATCTTTTCGCGAAATTTTGGTGTCCCTACTTATGATTTAAGATTTATGTAGTAGGCGCCGATAGCATACTCTTGAAGAAAATAAGTACGCCTTGGAAAAACACGTATAAAGAACGAATTAAAAAAAAAAATGAAAGTTGATAAATTGTTGTACAAATATAAAAATTTAACAAAAGTAATATATAATTTACGCTTTAACTGAAAATAATTGTCCCTGTCAACAGACTGCCATGTAGAATGTATTCTTGTAAAATTATGTGATTCTTCCGTATTTCAAATTTAAGTTTTTAAATGAAATTAATGGTTAAATAGAAGCTATTATTAAAACACTAACCGCGGGAGTAACACTTACCGGATTTTAATATTAACATAATTATTTATTATTAATTTTATATTATTTTATTTTAACAATTATTTAATGTTAATTTAATATATTATTAATTTATAATTTTGATACAATTGGAACGTCGCATACCTGTGACTTTAAAAAACACATATTACAACAAATGTCGAGTTAAAATTATTTTATAATTTGCAATATACGAATAAAGATTTTAAGTTAAAACTCTTTTATTTACGCTAAAAACACAAATTGAGTGTATACTTTTTAAATGACTGGGTACTTTTTTCATATTACCTTTTTATAATAGTTATCCTGAAAATGTTGAGTATAAAACATTTTGGTTCTTGAACACTTTTAACCAGCAGTCCATCACATCATTCCTGGAGACTGACTGTAATCCATTCATCGTTACTTTCAATTTTTCTGAAGCCTTGTTTAAGTTATACATTGAAGATATTCATCCGCCTCATACAAGCAATGCGTACGCAAGTGTAGAAAATTACACCGAAGCGAAAATGTGCCGCATTCGTGCGTACTCAAGTAATATTTTTTAAGGAAACTAATTTTTACTAGGCATTTCCAACCTACCTGTATTCTATATTTTTTTGCTAACATAAATTATTCATGAAATATCATAACTTACAGAAATCATAAAAGTAAAAGTACTATTTAACCAAAAATAAAATACGTCAATTTTTTTACAGAAGTGTAAAACGCCTGTTATACATGACTAGAGACCTGTAAAATTCGCGGATTCACTTTGGGACAAGCTAGGATTCAAAACACGTGCGTTGATATTACTTTAGCCGTTGGTTCATGCGGTGTTTGACACCTCCTGGAGAACCGTGTCCAATTGTGGCCTACCAATGCGCAGTTTATATCAGCATATTTGTACATAAAACTGTAGAGTCTAGCCTGCAGGTCATTGAACTCGCGAATTTTTCAGGTGTCTGTACGTAGCATATCTCTGAAAGAACTGAACACGTCATATATGGGGAAAGTTTGCAAAGAAGTTTTGATTCGAAAAGTGTGAAAATACAGTGAATAGACTGCAGATTGGAGCCAGGCATTTTAAGGGAGGAACCAGAAGTTAACCGTATATGTAAGAACGGTTTTTTCCTCACACATTTCCGCTCCGATTGCGGTATGTTGCCAGAACTGGCGGGAAGATTGACTCAGACAGCTGCACAAAATGCGTACTCGCGCGTACAAGCCGAAACGTTTAGACTTAACGAAAAAAAATTCCTGCTTTCAGGGTTGAGATGTCGAATACATGTTATTGAATATTTATGAAGGTGAATTGATCTGCGTTACGAATCACTCGATAGATTGTTAGTGAAAAAAAAAACTGTCCCGTACACAAGATAAATTATGCGTTTTTAAACACGTATTGAGTTTTTAAATACCCAAGAGGAAATATAGCATTTATTGTTTACACAGGAGTGCCACACAATTTTAACCATTCGATGATTTTGTTTATTCATGGCGCGCATTTTTGGAGCTCGTTGTAATTTCAGTACAATGGAAAATGGGGCGTCGTCCAGCAGATCTTCATTAAATGCATGCATATTTCGATTTATTTTTTGTTCTGAATATTGAATGTCTTTCTTCTGCTTGCTTATTTAATATTTGTCAATTACCAAACAATTTGTAAGCTCGCAATTTTACACAACCCGTTCACTCCCCGTGTCGAATATCTAGGACGTGTTCCACATGGTGGGTATTTATGGTGTTTACTGTACGCAACAAAGAATCAGCTGTCTGTGTTTTGAGCGTCTTAGTTCAGAGTAATCTGATTTGTTGAAATTTCTGCACTTCTCATCAGTAGGAGCAGTGATATTTCGCGAAAAGATTTCGAGACAAGATACAGTTCAAAGTACTGTAGGGTCGTCCAGCTTCTTTTATTGGCTAAAAAATTTTCTGGCAAGTGTTCAAAGTTTGCGCACGAATCACGGAGGTTCAGTGTCGGAGTTACCTAGTCCTGAGTGGCTTGGTCAAAGACGGACACGGCNGCACGAATCACGGAGGTTCAGTGTCGGAGTTACCTAGTCCTGAGTGGCTTGGTCAAAGACGGACACGGCACCAGCAACCAATGGAGGTATAACAACAGCTGAGGTACGTTTATAGTATTGAAGTCTATTGTGTTCTCCGATTTTTACGCTCAAAGTCACTGGCCCCTTCTCATCAGTAGAGACCCGAAAATTTCGTGGATTCATTTCGAGACATGTTGGAATTCACAACCATGTACGTTCATGTTACGTTTGCAATTGGTCGACCCGTTGTTCGAAAGCTCCTGGAAATGAATGAGCCAATAACAAACACGCAATAAACTGCAGGCCCAACCGACGCCTTATACTGTTACAACAAGCAACCAATGAGCAGTTAACGTACAATATTGTGAAGCCTAGCCTACGGATCATTGAACTCACAGATTTTGCAAGTCTCCACTCATTAGTGTAACGCTAATGCAGACATCGACGAACCCACAGTCCGTTGTTCACTTGCTGCGAGAAGCACGCTCTTCACAGGTGCAGTGCACGTCAAAGTATTTAACGATTGCAACATTTGAGCTCGTCAATTAATTTTCGACTGAGTGTAATAGAGTGTGCCGGAGACGCACAACCAAGATTACAAATTGGTATAAATNCTCGTCAATTAATTTTCGACTGAGTGTAATAGAGTGTGCCGGAGACGCACAACCAAGATTACAAATTGGTATAAATATCTCGACAAATTAACACAAGCAAATACTGATTCAACATAAGAAAAGAATATAAGTATTTTGTGACAATAAGACATAACTTTGTTTCCTATAAAGTAATATGACTAGCCAAATAATTTCTGTTAATTTTTTTGGGAGTGANACAATAAGACATAACTTTGTTTCCTATAAAGTAATATGACTAGCCAAATAATTTCTGTTAATTTTTTTGGGAGTGACGTATGTGGAAATACATAGTTATGACATTTCCTTTGTAGTAAAAAATATGTTAATACTACTCCGAAATACTGAATGCGCGACAAGAAAGAAAAAAATTTTGTTCCCCTTCTTTTTTATGAATTGTGGGAAATTCACTGATGAGCTATGTGTAGAGACCTGGAAAATTCGCAAGTTTAATGACCTGCAAACTAGACACTACAGTCTTAGGTACAACTATGCCGATATAAACTCAGCATTGGTTGTCTGCTGTTACAGTGGAAGGTGACGATTGGGCCAGCGCTACCCACGAGGTGTGAAACACTGTGTGGACCAAAGGCTGAAGTTTTATTAACACACGGGTTTTAATTTCTAGCTTCTCCCGAAATGAATCCGCGAATTTTTCTGGTCTCTAACTACGTGAAATGCAAAAACAATTCAACACAAACCATTTTTTTTATCACATAAAAATTATCCAGCAGTACGCGTTTTTGTTTTGAAATGAATAATTTACCGACAATGAAAAGGGGGAATAATTTTTTTGTAACTATTTTGTTGTTTGACTTGTACTCCAAGCAAATATTTTCAAGCGAATAAATTATGCGAATGGCTAAAGGCAAACATAAATTCCTTAGAGAAACGTTTTATTTAATGTGTTCAAATTGTACTTATTTAATACTTCCAGAAGTATGCACCTATATACTCGGGGCTTCGTTTATGTAAACAATTCTTTGATAATAAAGACAAATTCCAGATTTTTATAGTTTAACTGTTCTAAATCAAATATTATAACTAATACATTTTTTAGCTTGTTACAATAAATCGGTTATTTTTAATAATTTCTGAAATGTACACAATGTATTGTAAAACCTGATGTTACATTTGTAACGAAACATTAATTGGCACACAGTGAACGCGCGACTTCATTGGCTGATGGCCAGCCTAAAATAAATATTTCCGTTATGGCCAGAAGAAATAGGACGATGGTAATTAGAGTGGAGCAGAGAGAGTTGTGCGGCTTTTAAAATCGAGGTCTTAAGAGCCGGCGAGGGTGAAGCGACGCGAGTGTAGAGCAGCACCGGAATTAAAGGGCGGGGGGNAAAATCGAGGTCTTAAGAGCCGGCGAGGGTGAAGCGACGCGAGTGTAGAGCAGCACCGGAATTAAAGGGCGGGGGGGAAACGGGAGATCCCCGAGAAAACTAGCCGACCAAAGGCATCGTCAGCGATAACCCATAAGAACCAGGTTANGGGGGGAAACGGGAGATCCCCGAGAAAACTAGCCGACCAAAGGCATCGTCAGCGATAACCCATAAGAACCAGGTTAAATTATCAAAGGAAGGACTTCCGGACCAACCGATAAGAACATCGGGTGGAACTTCCGGGAGCAATGCTGCACGTTGTAACTTGCAACTAACGTTCAAGGTCAAAACCTGTTTTCGAATGTGTTAAAGGGATCTGAGCTGGGGAAAAAATTGGTTCTTCTGATTGTTGTGTAATGAAGGACGATAATGTTTTTGTAAAGAAAGTTACAACTGCAAAAGAGAGCTTCATTCATCTCAGCTTTATGTAGAGATTTGCACATTCGAAAACAGGTTTGACCTTGAACGTCAGTTGCAAGTTACAACGTGTTACACTGCTCCTGGAATTTCTCCCGAATGTTCTCATCGGTTGGTCCGGAAGTCCTTCCTTTGATAATTTAACCTTGTTCGTATGGGTTATCGCTGAGGTCCCGTCGCGGGATAGCGTCCGTGAGCTACCCCGCCATAAATCGAACCCGGTTGGCCTAGGTAGGAGGCGAGTATTCTGACTACTTCACCACCGCGACTCCTGCGTGTTGCATGCGCAATATTGAGTTGCAGGGGAGAAGCTCATAAAAATTGCTGGTGGAGTAATATTTCTTCGCTCGTGCTTATAACGGGGAACTCCCCCACAACTCATTTGAATTCCTGCGGCGTGAAACTTCATCAACAGAACTGGAAGTGNTGCTTATAACGGGGAACTCCCCCACAACTCATTTGAATTCCTGCGGCGTGAAACTTCATCAACAGAACTGGAAGTGATAAAACTGGCGAATCTTTCCTGTCCCTGCGCGTTAACATTTCAGATTAATCCGTAACTTTTTGCGTTGTCTTACAAGTAGAGACTTGAAAAAATTCGGGAGTTCAATGACCTGTAGGCTATACTCCATTTTCGTATGCAAAATCGTGCAGATATTACGGTTCATTGGTTGCTTGTTGTATTAGTGGAAGACGGTGATTCGGTCTGCATTTTACTGTGCTTTTATGATTGGCTCAGAGTTGTCCAGGAGGTGTAATTTAACGGGTGGAACAAAAGCATTAGCGATACAAACGTACGGGGATTTGCATTCTAGCTCGTCCCGAAATGAAAACGCGAATTTTTTCAGGTCTCCTCTAGTTACAAGAAATCCCGTGGTAGACGGTGGACCCGAACCAGCGACGCGGCGTTATGGTAATGACGTCACGAGCAGGGTCAAGGTCGGTTGTTGCGCTCTTAGACTGCGGAAGGGGGGTAAGCGTTGTGTGACGTGCGCGAGAGAGACGACAGCGGGTCGATACCCGGTTTTATTTCCCGCCCATTTCCCGAGCGTTAAGGATTCCGCGAAGGTGACAGGATTTCGCACTCGGGAAGCTCCATTTATACCCGAGAAACTTGGTCCAGGACGTGCTGTCATCTGTCTGTCCTTAACTCATCCTTTCCTCCGCCACGTCTCCTTCACTTTCCGCGAAGTTTCTCCCCCCGCGCGATATATGGAACACGCTCATTACTAGCAGCTTTGTCATTTCGCGATATATATCTCACTGTCGTGCTGGAAGCCGCGAACTCGCGAGTTAATTAAAGTAATTACTGAACTTCTATTCCATTATCGCTCCCTGTAACTCTTTGAAACAAAAGGAAAGTTTTACCTCTCGGATGGTCTCATGACTAGAGACCTGAAAAATTCGCGATTTCAGTGACCTGCAGGCTAGACTCTACAGTCTTATGTACAAATATGCTGATACCAACTGCGCATTGGTTGTCTGCTGTCACAGTGGTGGGCGACAATTGGACACCGTTCTCCAGGAGGTGTCAAACACCGCGTGGACCAATGGCTAAAAATATACAAACGCACATGTTTTGAATCCTAGCTCGTCCCAAAATGAATCCGCGAATTATTCAGGTCTCTACTTATGTACACACTTGCAGACTTTCTTTGTCCATCGGCCATTTGTCTTTGTGTGAAGAGAGTTCATTACATTAATGAGCTTATCAGAATTAATTTTTTTTTATATTAACCATCCGTGATTCGCGGGCAGACAGATAGGGGGCTTAAATTGATCCATTCACGAAAGCGGTTCAGAACTAAAGTGTTTTGGAACACAGCTTGCTCTGGAAACGTTTCGCGAAAAAACCGGTTCCCCTAGTTATTACAAAGAAACAAGTGTTGTGTCGACTTTAGTGTAGCTCTCGTCATAAAATGTTTTGTTTGCCTCACACGAAACTGCAATTTGAAGTGGCTCTAAATGGGCTAAAGTGAAATGTTTTTGTTTTATCTAATATGTTGTTATTTTGTCATGCAACAATTTTTGTCGTGTACTTTGTCATGTACTCACCTTGCTTCACCCACGTCGACTCTCAATGCCTCGTTGTTACAAGCCACCCAATCTTCACTAAAGCCCAGTTTACACAACCAACTTGCCCAACCGCCGACCAACTCCCCCTCAAACCAGCGAGCAGTTACGACTTCATTAGTTGTGCAACGCGCGCCTGCTGAAATCCTTGCAACCGGGTCGCGTGGACAATAAACAGGACATCCTCAGAGCTCTGCAACAATTCGCGATTAACAGGCGTAATGCGTGTTCAGCTACAATTCCACCGTTCAGCGTTTAATGCGTCGATTATGGAGCAATGTCGAACGGGCGTTATTTACGTCGGCAACAGGACAAATGCGCGGACACTTTCAATTGAATTTTGCTTNCGGTGGACCCGAACCAGCGACGCGGCGTTATGGTAATGACGTCACGAGCAGGGTCAAGGTCGGTTGTTGCGCTCTTTGACTGCGGGAGGGGGGTAAGCGTTGTGTGACGTGCGCGAGAGAGACGACAGCGGGTCGATACCCGGTTTTATTTCCCGCCCATTTCCCGAGCGTTAAGGATTCCGCGAAGGTGACAGGATTTCGCACTCGGGAAGCGCCATTTATACCCGAGAAACTTGGTCCAGGACGTGCTGTCATCTGTCTGTCCTTAACTCATCCTTTCCTCCGCCGCGTCTCCTTCACTTTCCGCGAAGTTTCTTCCCCCGCGCGATATATGGAACACGCTCATTACTGGCAGCTTTGTCGTTTCGCGATATATATATCACTGTCGTGCTGGAAGCCGCGAACTCGCGAGTTAATTAAAGTAATTACTGAACTTCTATTCCATTATCGCTCCCTGTAACTCTTTGAAACAAAAGGAAAGTTTTACCTCTCGGATGGTCTCATGATTAGAGACCTGAAAAATTCGCGATTTCAGTGACCTGCAGGCTAGACTCTACAGTCTTATGTACAAATATGCTGATACCAACTGCGCATTGGTTGTCTGCTGTCACTGTGGTAGGCGACAATTGGACACCGTTCTCCAGGAGGTGTCAAACACCGCGTCGACCAATGGCTAAAAATATACAAACGCACGTGTTTTGAATCCTAGCTCGTTCCAAAATGAATCCGCGAATTATTCAGGTCTCTACTTATGTGCACACTTGCAGACTTTCTTTGTCTATCGGCCATTTGTCTTTGTGTGAAGAGAGTCGATTACATGAATTAGCTTATCAGAATTATTTTTTTTTATATTAACCACCCGTGATTGGCGGGCAGACAGATAGAGCTCTTAAATTGATCCAATCACGAAAGCGGTTCATAACTAAAGTGTTTTGGAACAAAGCTTGCTCTGGAAACGTTTCGCGAAAAAACCGGTTCCCCTAGTTACGACAAAGAAACAAGTGTTGTGTCAACTTTAGTGTAGCTCTCGTCATAAAATGTTTTGTTTGCCTCACACGAAACTGCAATTTGAAGTGGCTCTAAATGGGCTAAACTGAAATGTTTTAGTTTTATCTAATATGTTGTTATTTTGTCATGCAACAATTTTTGTCATGTACTTTGTCATGTACTCACCTTGCTTCACCCACGTCGACTCTCAATGCCTCGTTGTTACAAGCCACCCAATCTTCACTAAAGCCCAGTTTACACAACCAACTTGCCCAACCGCCGACCAACTCCCCCTCAAACCAGCGACCAGTTACGACTTCATTAGTTGTGCAACGCGCACCTGCTGAAATCCTTGCAACCGGGTCGCGTGGACAATAAACAGGACATCCTCAGAGCTCTGCAACAATTCGCGATTAACAGGCGTAATGCGTGTTCATCTACAATTCCACCTTTCAGCGTTTAATGCGTCGATTAGGGAGCAATGTCGAACGGGCGTTATTTACGTCGGCAACAGGACAAATGCGCGGACACTTTCAATTGAATTTTGCTTTNGGAGCAATGTCGAACGGGCGTTATTTACGTCGGCAACAGGACAAATGCGCGGACACTTTCAATTGAATTTTGCTTTACTCCTTTCAAAGCAAACAGTATAAAATTAACAACTTTCGAATTTTTCAATACAGACACCAGTGATATGGAACCCGGATACTCTACACAGCCACACAGCCGATGGTATATATCCCGGTTAGTAGACACAGTAGGACCGACCACATATGGTATTGAACCAAGGCTCCATACATAGAGAGACCATTGATGGTATCGAATTATATAATTCTCAGGCATACCGTGGGTAACTAGTGGATTCGAACCCGCGTGCCAGATATCCTGACCAACAGTATCATCGAGCTCAAGACCGAAAATAAGGCAGGCCACCAGTGGCATCGAACCCGGGTACCAGATATTCTGACCACCGGTGGTAACTGTCCTTGGTCTCCCGACATCGGAAAAAGCCGAAGACAACATCTGGAGCGTAGGCTTAGTAATTTCCTTTCGCGATCTGCCTCGGCCTGTTTGTTGTCATCCGGGCCACTTCTTAGCGCCATCCGATGCGGTAATTGGATTCTAAGTGGTAACTCCCGCACGTCGTGGGTGGTGGCTTGTGAGGGGGAGGATGGTGGGGCTGATGGAGACGAGAGGAAGTCCGCTGTGATTCGATCGGCAGCGGAATCCGAGTCTTCCTGCCACTCTAGCCAGCACTTTTACCTCTCCAAACCACACGTCTTGTCGTGCGTTCTGGGCAGGCAGCTGCCCGAGAATTTCGAAGTAATAAATAAAGGAAATGCGTAAGCTATCAAAATGGTATTATCACCGGACGTTCTAATTTATTGTATAATTAGCATTATGTGGTCCGCCAGCTTCGATGCTGAGCAAATTGCCATTTACGAAAGAAAAAAATAACACCAAGGAAAATAATTTTGCCTGTAAACAGATTTTAAAACACCTACGTAGTTTACTGTAATATTCCTTTTTTTTTTGTGTTTTTTTTTTTTTGGAAAAGCAAGTGCCACGCTACAGTGAACCGATACAACTGCTACTGTCGTGCCTGTTCTCTGAGTTGCTACGTTCTGCAATGAGTANCTGTTCTCTGAGTTGCTAAGTTCTGCAATGAGTATAGTTGCCATGCAACTGAGTATTGTTCTTGTAGTCGTTCGATATGCGGCACAGCGATCGACACTTTCCTTCTTTATGTTTTACCAAAATTGATAAGAAACATTTTCTACTGTAAACACTTGGTTTACGAATGGCCACGCATTTTTTTTCTTGAAATTATCCTTAATGCACAGTTAACCAATTCCTTCGTCCTGGTGGTATTGCAGTAACATCAGAAAAGGGAAATAAGAGAAAGCATGCAATAACAGTAGATAGTGACCATTGCCTCTCATCCCAAACTGTGTGGGTAGTTTTCCGACAACAGGTTGTGATGCTTAATAGTTTTCCGATGAAAATATACAGATGGCCATCAAAATAATGGAAACTCCTGTATTCAGAAACACGGCAGCTTTGTGATATGGTAGCACTGATGATTCGTGCGCTGCGACTGTTGTTTGTTATTGCAGTTAAGTACGCAAGGCCCCTGACAAACTGTCAATTTATTCCATCACNAAAAACTGTCAATTTATTCCATCAAACTACTTTGCATAAGTTTGGTCAAATAAAGTTAGACAGTTGTGACGTCATCCAAACGTCATAAACGCCGCCATATTTTTTTAAAAAAGTTAGATTGCTTCATTTTACTTTAAACATTTGAGTTATGGGCCGATTCTAATATTTATTTTATGTTTGACGGGTTCAGGCAGTTAGAATCGAGTACGACCAAAAATAACGGACATTTGATGGAAACGAAATAGTTGTTGAAGTTAATTAATTTATGTAGAATCTCTCTGACCATGAATGCTATTTTAAGTGAATGCTGCATATAATATATTGAGAACTCAGAGACACTAAATTTCATTGGGCAGGAAACATCTCTGATAAACCACAATTTGAATTTAGTAAATAAGTGAAAACTAGTCACAACATTCGTTACATATCTTTCTGCAGTAGACTGCATGGAAACACAAGATAAGTATCTCACTTTGAAAATATTTGTTGAATAAAAATACAGAATAGATCCTGCTAGTAAAAAAATCTGACAGTGCGACACATTACCAAACACATTCAAGACCATGTGATAACATTTGTGGAAAGGAAATATTTGATGTTCGTATTTCGTCTTAAAATTTGAAACGGGGCGTCTCATTTTCGACCAGTTTTTCGCCTGCCTGCTACGTACACAGCCCGTCTAGCAACACGTCTAAAACATTTACTATCGACGCCCGTACTTTTCGCAGATTCTTGCGAAATGACATGCAACTATGTGAAGCAGATGTCGTACCGAAACACAACGTGGTTTTCCTGCGCTGCTTCGGGCAAGGCAGCCATGGCGGCCGGTCAAGTTGAGGCAGCGCAAACGTTGAAGACGCCGCAGATGGTCGTCACGCCACGCATAGAGCTATACTTCCGGCGCGGCGAAGAGTCTCCAAGCCCGCCGCTTAGCAGCGCTAGTGTCGCCGTGACGTGTTGGAGCGTTGTCATACGGAGGCACCACAGCGCGGCATGTGGCGATATTTACAATAAGAAGAGATTATTTCCCTCTGTTTGGTTAAATTAAAAATTTTGTTTTTTAAGCCACTGACTGAGCAAGGGAGATATGTTTTTGGTGCTATATAAGCCTGAGTAAGCTGCAGGCTCATTGAGAAGCAGCTCCTCGACTTCATGCTGAGATATTTATTATCAGACCCTTCCGGTTATGGGATTAAAAGGGAACATTTGGGAGTACCACAGTATTTTGAAAATAATGTTTGCAGAAATTTTCCCTTGGTAGCGTTGGTTCTCTTTATGGATTACAAATGGCTGTAGGTGTACTTGAAAATAATCAGTACAAACGAAAGTATTTTGCTATAGGAATTGTAGAAAATATATGGTTATTCACATGTGACATTCACTGTTTTTTTATAATTCTTATATAAACCTTGTTTGTATGTCACTTAGTTGTTTCTTATATGAAAAATGTATTTTCTTAACCAAAACTACCCGTGTTCATTTTAAGACATTCAACAAATATGTATACTCAGCTGAAAATGCTGTTATTAAGATATGTTTTGAAAAGTTTAGTTTTGCTTCTTTGTTTCGCCCTGGTTAGCGCTACAGGGCGTAGCAAATTCTTTTGTCAGATATAATTGAAAGCGAAAATTCGACAGTGGGGCAGAGGCTTAAGTCTGCAGAACGCCAGGCGGTGTAGTACGTATTCGTGCGTGCAGTCGACTAGACTTGGGTAAGGAAAAGTGGGAGACCTCTGACTTTCAACGAGGGCAGATTTTTGGAGCTCGGTTATAGAGCAAGTGTATATAGAGCATCAGTGTCCAAAGTGATGACCGCATACACTACTCATGACAAGACGTCATCATCGAAGAGTAAGACTAGACGAAAAACCAATCCCCAGTGTTTGGGATTACTGAACATTGAACAGGATTGTCAAAATTAACCGTAGAGCCAATGCGACACGCGTGAAGTCAGTACTTCAGGGTCTCGAACAACCTTTTTTCTGCGATCACAGTTCGACGAGAACTGTACACATGTTCGTTCAAGTGTGTCGATTATCTTCATTACAATCTGTATGGCCTGCGTTTAATATTATAACAAATCAAAAGCGAACCTTGCTTTAAAACTAAAACAACATTTTCAGCAAAGGGAGTGGAATTTCTTTATGCAATGAAAGCAAATGCAACAAATCTCTGTGGTTTGTGAATTTGCGTTTCTATTACAGTTGGTACTCGATATCATTCAAATGAGATGTAGAAAGTGGACTTAGGATCCGGCAGCGAAACAGATACTTGCTTCATTTACTGGGTCGTTAAAAATGTCGGGTAACAAGAAATTGATTATTTTATATTTGTAACAAACATCGTCCATCTTGTACGCATTGTAAGCGATGACATTTTTCTCGCATAAAAAATAAAACTTTATATTTTTTAAATAATTTTATGTCAAATCCAAAATTTTACGGTTTTACGCAGCTATATTAACAAAAAAAGTTGTAAAAATTAAAAAATTTGCAAAGTAAACTAATGCAGTGGGTTACCCCATGACAAATAACAGGCCATACATTTGAAAAAAAAAAAAGTTAAATATAACAAAATGGCATATCTTTAACATGTTTTTAAAAATGCATGAACTGTTACTTGGTGATTAAATATGAGTCAAGCGGAATTAGTTGACGTTGTAATTTTTTTCATTTGCACAACTAAGTATTTATTATTGTTGGTACAGTAAAACAGAAAAAAAAATTGAACTTGATATCAAATTACTCAAACAATATAAAGGGTAATTTTTTTTATTCGAGGAAAACATCACATGCAATGCATACAAGGTGAACTATATTTGGTAAAATTATATAATAATTAATTTTTCGGTATCCAACGGACTTGAGGGTATCCACTTCTCTGTGTTGCGAGTCGTACTGCGAACACAGCGTCGAGCTTTTCTGTTCACAGCCATGTGACGTGGTCACCGTAACTCTCTGACGTCTCCTGTATTGCAAGATATGTCTTGCCGAGCGGCATGCAAACGACGAAGGAGCGAGGGAAGACGTCCGTGGCCCAGTTTAAGTACCTGCTACTTCTTAAGGTATGATTCATAAACTTCAGTCTGCTGATTCGTAAGACTAGTTTTCGTCTTTCACACACGCCCGCAACATCCATTGGCTCACCAGTTTCCAGCGGTACCTACTATTCGAACCGCGTGATCGAACAATGGCGTGATGTTTGATGGCATTTATTTATCCAATAAACCCATAACTTTCCAAAATACGTATATTTTTTGCACTACCGAACCCATACTCGCTCTAAAATAAAAAAAAGTTAAAACTGCTCCAAGTCAGAGAATTTGACTGCAGATCTGACGAAACTGTTCCAGTTCAATCAGTGAAGTTTTACTGATCTTTTTAGTTGTTGGTCTTCGCTGGTTATTGATTTATAATTATCCCTAGTAAACCACCCTGGCCTGGCAGTTAAAACTTCATGAATTTTACTCATTCGTTAGTTACAGATAACAGCTCATTGACTGAAGATTCAGTAAAAATAATTATACTGATTCAATCCACTGATTCAGGTTTGGTGTTCATTATGTTGAAGCTCGGTTTGAAGAAGTGTAATTACATTAAATTACATAAGTATTTAAAATTCCGCGTCACCTGTTATATTGAATTTTTTTATTTATTTATTCGCAATTAAAATTTATAAGGGTTTATAGAAAAATGTGACAACATAAGCTTAGCTTATTACCTTAACCATAATTACGGATATAGTAGATTAACTACTAATGCATATTTGATGCAACAATATACATGATACAAAATTTTACGTGTTAATGTATTATCGCCTTTTAATGACAGCCAGGGAGCACCCATTAAAAATCAGGTACAAAAATTTACACTGGCCCATGAATTGTAATGCTTGTACTACGAAACTTTTTAATAATGACCCTGACTCTTCAGTTACGGCACTGAAACGAATAACTTATGTATAATGAGTGATACTGCTGGTTAAGAAATCAGTTGCCCTTGCCAAGAGTTCAAACCATGTGGTATCACAGTTCTGGCAACAGCGTATCCACGAAGTGTTGATATTCAGGAACCGGTGGCTGCGAGGTTCCTTACGCTTTTACGGAGTTCGTTTGTCTGTGGGGCGTCCGAATCTCCTTCGGGACATTTCAGTGGGGCTACAACAGTAATTTTTTTACCGAGGATTTTTACGCCTTTAACGTTCCCGGTAGCTGATTGCTCGTGTTTCCTTAGCTTGTGTGTTCCCATTGACACGCTCTGTTGTCTCCTGTGAAACTCGGGCAACACGGGCGTACGGGGCTGAAGGACGGATCAAATTGAACGAAGGGGGCAGTTGAACTGATGGCATACAATGAATGAGAAAACGGGATCACTTGGAGAGAAGCAACGGTCGCCAGTAACGTTTGCCACGTTTTCGACAAGTGAAGCCATCGGGAATCGTATCGGGATCAACATGGTGGAAGATCGGCGAGATTATCGCTCGGCTTTATCTATATCTGTCCATCCCCCCCCCCNCCCAACGCTCCATCCAACCGAAAATAATATTCTATCCGTTCATCGTCCTTGTAATTTTGTCCAACAAAACAAGACTTTAAAGAAATGTGCTAACTTGTCATAAAATCTTTTTTGTCTCGTTTCTAGTTCATAGGATCGTATTCTTTTTTCAAATGCTACTGTCAATTTGTTACGGAACATTTGTTGACGATTATGGGCGTGTGTACAGTTGTGCGCTGTTTCCAATGACAGCTTATGTAATTTGGTTTGGTAAGTATCAAAAACGTAATATGGTGGTGCATAATATTAATTTTTGCGGTAATTTTGGCTATCATGAGATTGCCGTAACCGTATACAATGTATTTAGTTGTAATTAACTTCCTCCCGTTAATCTTAATTTCATTCTTTTTTGTTTAAAAAAATGTTAAATAGTATTTTGAATCTAATTACTTTTAAATGAAAAAAATACATAGTGTTTTTCTCTTATATGTATCTTGGGCGTAGTGTACAAGTGCACTGACGAGCGAGTGCTCTAAGTGGACGTATGTTTGGGTTTTATCACACTCTTGCGCAAGTCTAAAGTAAATCCTTTCGCGTGTCCTGCGAGAGAGCGGGATGCTGCACCACGACTCTTCTTTGATGTCCTGCCTGCTTATAAAATAGGAGAGATGCTCCTGCGAGATACATCCTCCCGCGATTTCACTCCTAAATAACTTATGACTACCTGGGAGGTGTTCCAAAACGTTTCCCCCAGAGTCCAGTAAAAAAAAAAAAGTAGCAGCGGAGGAAAACAAGAGTAGTCTAAACGTGGTTTTAGAACGGGTGTGATGGAAACGGCATTGTGCTTATAAACATATACTGATCAAGACACCAATGTAAATACCAATATTTATCACTTTTCACAAATTCTCCCTTTTCCGAAAAATTAATTTCGCACCCAAACAGCTTAACTCACCATGAGATAATCGTAAACATTTCTTGTAAGAAAAAAGGACAGTTTTAACTTTTGACTCGATCGAAAAAGATGGTTGTGGGGAAATCTATTTTTTGATATTTCCTCTGTAAACTGAAGTTTAACCGTTGAAGGTGAAGATTGAAAATTTTCCAGTCAGTGGTCTAGCTCTCAAATATATCATCTACTTAAATTAAAATCTTGGCTTAGGTAACTGTAACAAAATTTCTACAATTTTTTTCCCCTGCATTGGTTACGTCTGAGCATTCAACAGAGTGTGTGAGTGAAGAGATTCGGCGACCTCGATATTTATTAACATCGAGGTCTCGAGAGCCGATGAGGGTGAAACGATGTGAGTACGGAGTAGTGACGGAATGCAGGGGCAGGAAAAAAACGGGAGATCCCCGAGAAAACCCACCGACCGGCTGGATTGTCCGGTGCGATTGCCACTTGCAAAAATCCGGAGTGAACCGGNTTAAATTAAAATCTTGGCTTAGGTAACTGTAACAAAATTTCTACAATTTTTTTCCCCTGCATTGGTTACGTCTGAGTATTCAACAGAGTGTGTGAGTGAAGAGATTCGGCGACCTCGATATTTATTAACATCGAGGTCTCGAGAGCCGATGAGGGTGAAACGATGTGAGTACGGAGTAGTGACGGAATGCAGGGGCAGGAAAAAAACGGGNCGATGTGAGTACGGAGTAGTGACGGAATGCAGGGGCAGGAAAAAAACGGGGATCCCCGAGAAAACCCACCGACCGGCTGGATTGTCCGGTGCGATTGCCACTTGCAAAAATCCGGAGTGAACCGGCCTAGGATTGAACCTGGTCAGCCTTGGTGGGCGGTGAGCAGTCTGACCGCTCAGCCACCGTGGCCCCAGCACCCATCTGAGAGCCTGTGTTGATCTGCGGCAAAGCAGAAAGTTGTTCGTAGTGTTTTCAGCAAAGCGCAAGTTTCGTGATAATCAGAACCTTGGACAGCAACTGATGTCGACTTCCTAGTGTTTTTGAATGATTGAGTGGGTCCTTTTTGCTCGGGAAAATCGCAGGAAATCCGGACTTCACATTCCACCTTACGGAATTTATTATTTTATATTTGTGCCACGTACTGTTTAACTTACAGACATTGAATGAAGGTACCCAGTCATAAGATGAAATCCTTTTAGAGCAAATGTTTTTTGAAAAAACGACATGCAAAATCCAAAATTTGACTTGTTTTTTAATGTACACTGAAGAGACAAAAAAATTGGTATAGGCGTGTGTATGCAAATAACAGAGGTATGAAACCAATCAGAGTAACGCGATGCGGTCGGCAGCTAGATCGGTTACTGTTGCTACAATGGCAGGTTATCAAGATTTAAGTGAGTTTGAACGTGTTGTTATATTCGGTACACGAGAGATGGGACACAGCATCTCCGAGGTAGCGATAAAATTTGGATGTTCACGTACGACCGTTTCACGAGTGTACCGTGAATATCGGGAATCTTGTAAAACATCACATCTTCGACATCGCTGCGGCCGGAAAAAGATCGCGAAAGAACGGGACAAACGACGACTGGCGAGAATCATTAAACGTGACAGACGTGCAACCCTTTCTCGAATTGGCGCATATTTCAATGCCTCCTGCATACCTTCAGACATTAGTCGAGTCCATGCCACGTCGTCTTGCGGCACTTCTGCGTGCTCGCGGGGGACCCTACACGATATTAGGCAAGAGTAGCAGTTTTTTTTGTCTCTTCAGTGTACAAATAAAATGAACTAATAACTANGACCCTACACGATATTAGGCAAGAGTAGCAGTTTTTTTTGTCTCTTCAGTGTACAAATAAAATGAACTAATAACTAATATATTTGCGGAACATTTAGCACGGGGTTTCAATGCATGCTAAGGAAAAGTTATTACAGTAATTCAGGGGCAGAAAAAAAAAAACTCATTATTTCCAGTAATTTTTTTTAATAAAAAAAATTCCCCTTGTGCAATTTTTTAGAAGTCTTAAATTAGCTCTTGACATGATTTTTTACCGTGAATTATCTCAATTCTGTGCTTGAATTAGTTGATATTGTTTTGACATTTCTAAAATAGAAAAATTGTAATTTTGATGTGTGTTTATGGAAAAACCATGGGCTCAAAAAAATTTGAGGGGAAAAAGTATTTACCAATAAAGTCTAAACATTGAACAATATGTGGTACAAATATGAAATGACAAATTTTTTTGTCTCCGACGCCCTTAAAGGAGCTTGTAGAAGAGTTAGTATGCCAGCGAGAACTTTATGCATAATCATAATAGTCGATCCGCATTTTCTTCACACTCTTTGAATCAAGCCATTGCAAAAACACCCCATGTGTGACGTGTTTGGTTATTTTTCTAACATGTCACGTATCACATGCGTTTTATACTTGGTTAAAATAAAAGTACGTGATTTTTTATTTATTTATTTATCTGTAAATTACAATATTTATTTTGTAACTAATATGAATAAAGGCAGGGAGAACGTGTGTGTGCTGGTATGGCGAGAAAGAAATAGTTCTTATGCAAAAATATAATTACGGTGTCGGCGCACGAATGCGGTGCATTAACTCTGTGGTGTCATTTTCTAAGCTCTGTTTGCATGAGGCGGAGGAATATCCTGGAAGTAGAACTTTGGCAAGGGTTCAAAAAGTTGGAAGTAACCGGGAATGGAAGAAAGCTGTTCGTATCAGCGTGTCTGGTGGTCTACATTCGAGGTTATTTTTCCCACTTAGATATCTACACTCTTAATATATTTGAAGTTTGTTTTTTGCTGAACATTAACTCCATTGGTAGTGGTTAAGTACGGTATAAACTTAGGTGTGTAGGTATAAACTTATGTGTATCAAATACACATAGCTATTTACACTCTAAATCTCGATCAGTTAAAATTTCGCTGTGTAGATAAGTTAACAGTACCTGTCTTATACAACAGTCATTTAAGTCAATTTAACGGATTAATTAGCGAGAAAAGTAATTTTTTCATCACTTTTTGATTTAGCGACATTTTGCGCTAATTGTATTTTCAGTGATTGATTTTATAAAGATGGATTAGTTAAACATTGTGTACCAAATGAAATAACAACACATAAACTAATAATACCCATGAAATATATATTTTTTAAATCGGAGTTTCGTCGATTGGCAATGTAACTGTCTGGAATCGGGGTGCTGTAGACGTTTAGGACCGAATTTTTTTTTTTACTGTTTTTAAATAACGTTAAATTTCTAGAATATAAACACTGAGTATCGGAATACTTTTTAATTCTCGTACTGATTTGGCTAAATTCAGTAACAACTATATTGAATTCACCGCACGCATTTGGCGGTCACTTATTCAATCAGCGAAATTGTTTCACTGAAAGAACCAGTGGTTTTACACGTATTGTAAATGTAGCCATTTACACAGATTCGAATAGTTGAATTTCACTGCGAATCAGTGTCCCTGTGTGTTAAGGGTTTAAGCTGAAACCCCAATTTACTTACTAAGCATGATTAATGGGTTCTTACCGATAGCACTGGGGGTGTTTTCTGTTAAGTGGTTAATCGAATGAAGACAGTTCCATAATATGAAAAGTTTCAAATCTCATGCGTGAGATTATGATAATTGCTCGTATTACTGCACACATGTAAAAATTGATTGTTCTCGCATTATTGAGCACTTTTGGGAGAACTACTTTGGATCTACTCAGCTTCACCGTTTTTTATTCATCCACCGTACGTGAGCACTCTCAATTTATTCATACGTCGATGACGTAAAACTTTGGCATTGTTATGAACGTAAAGAGGTTAATGATATGCCTATACTAATTGGCATAATTCTGCCTAACATAAATATAAACTAAATTAAATACATCCACTATATATAATTAAGACTATACGCTATAAATAGTACGTTAAGAGATGGAACTACTTTTTGTACATTGCTACCAACTTTAATGGGCGCATACTAATCCAGTATGTTTGTTAAGATATAGTCTTTCAGCTGGGCAGAGATTTAGATTCATGGGTAGATTTAAATAGTTTTCAATTCAACTGCGACCGAGCTGTATNGTCTTTCAGCTGGGCAGAGATTTAGATTCATGGGTAGATTTAAATAGTTTTCAATTCAACTGCGACCGAGCTGTATAGATATACATCATAATCTCTAAACCTTTGCGTTAAACTAATATATGAACGGTCACATCAATACAAGCTAAAGAAAGAACAGAGAACTTATGTGAGAAAACACTTGGAACCACGGAACTTGACGCAAAAAAAAAAACAAGTTCTCGATTTCACGGAGAACCTTTACTGTCACGTGACTTCTTGAGTAGTGCGTGTATAACGCAAAGAGTCACCTCCGCTGTAATGTTGTCATTGATGTCGCTTTTGCGCACGCGTGGTTCTCCACGTCACTGTAACCGAGGCGTCGATCTGTACCCGCGTGCACATCGTCACTCGCCCACCCCTCGGTGTTTCTGACTCGCTGTTGTAAACTCGAGCTGGAAACGTGACCCGGTGTCGGTTGAATACACACACGCGTGTTTCGAGAGGATGGTGTTTCCACGTCCGTGTTTCTCTTCCCTCTAGTTCGCGTTGTCCATTCGCGGTGTCTTCCCTATGTTAGAATCAAACCTGTGAAAAATCAAGACGTGCTTGGTTGTTACCTTTAATATACCACACATCACAAGCGTTTTATTCTTATCTTAACATAAAAGCATCTAATTTATAATAAATTCAACTTTAATTTTAACTAAAATAAGTATATTTCATTTACACTTAGTGTGAATATAAAAAGATAGAAAATAGGTGTGTTGTTAATGCCAAGTATGAAATAGTTATCATGCAAAATATTATTCAACTGTGGGCGCACAAATTCTGTGCGTTGTCCCTATGGTGCAATATTCTAGACTTCGTTAACCTTCGTTTGCATGAGGCGGAGAAATAGCGTGGAAGAAGAACTTTAGCAGGGCATCAGGAAAGTTGGAAGTAACCACGAATGCACTATAGAAAGGTAATGGCGATGGTTTGTAATTCATGGCAAGCCACAACATGAGAGCTCAAACGGTCCTTCATCGCATTAAAAATTTCTCTAGCATTACTTTAAACGTGGGAAATGCGATTGCGTATTTCTTACTCCATCGAATTATGTCTTTGTGACGGTGTGCCTGGAAACACTGCACAAACTATCGCCTACTACGCTGTTGAATTACGTGCCGTACAATGGGCATCGTTCGACGCCCGGCGGTGCGGGGCGCCAGGTAGACGCCTGGCTTCCGCGCCACAATCAGTTGGTCGACTAGACGATGACTTGGATTTTTTTTTTACTAACTACTCTTAAACTATGTGTTATGTGAGCCCGTGGTAGAGACGGAAGTTATGTGGCTCTAAGGTCTAAGCCCCGTACGCCTACAAGGAAGGGAGTATCATGCAAGGAGACATGCATCACGGCAAAGAGGGATTGGGCTGCCATGGCCAGATTGTGGCCATGAGAACCTCCCTAAGTGTGCTTATAGCTAAACTATAATTAGAAGAGTAAGGGAAAAAACCGGCGTAGTCACCGTAAAAACACTTTCGACAGGAAAGAAATAAAAAATTGTTTCATACATTTTCATGTTTAACAGAAAATGCTACAGGAGATATAGGATAGGAATCATGCTCTTTATTATGATAGGAAAAAGTGCTTGAAGAGAGGGGGTGGGGGAGTTCCCCTTCCCCCTCTACTTCCACCACGACCAATCCTCGCAACATGGGCCTGCGTTGCCTAGAGACGGTGTGACGCCTCTCCTACGTCATCGGACGTGAATGCGCCGCCAAGACGATCAGCGCTGCCTTTTTTTTGTATTTTCCTCAACACCTGACGTCACGAACTCTGAAGGGGCTGGCTAGCCTACATATACCCTGGCTTGAAGACTGCTCGAGAGAGAACAATGGGGTGGGTTTCGTAGAGGGAAACGCATTATAAGATTAGTATTTTTAATGGGTATTTATTATATTTAGGCATTAACTCTGTAATTTTATTCAAGCCCAATATTATTAATTGTTTAAATTTAATCAGTTNTCAAATTTAACCAGTTTAGAAATAATTTTAATAATCTTCTGTATTGAAACGTTTTGGGGCTTTTTGCAAAAGAAAATAAATTACATTAGTCTGCAATTATATGGTTAAAAATGAAATCGTCGTCAATTGTTCATTTCTCACACCTGCAAATAACTGATACTGTCATTTGTTCCTATGGGATGGAAATTTACTTTACTTGAGTTTTTCAACGTATTTGTGATACCTGCGCAAAGTTTCAACGAGTTCATTAGTCCACACATTGATATGGATGTGGTGGATGGAGAAGGATGTATTTGTCACTGCCACGAGGTGGATGGGTTTCTCCGGGTGCTTCCACCCCGTGACAACTTTAAAGATTCTGTATACTTAATTTTATTTCCCACTGCCAATTGGGTATAGTTTGCAAAATATAAACGTGATAGTTGAAATTAATGACATTATTTGAACTCGTATGTGGAGGGAATGACTGTCAGAAAATGTCAAACATATAGATGAAAGAAGGTGAATATGAAATATCCTTTTCTAAATAGGGAAATTACGGTATTTCATGAGATAAAATGAAGGGTGTCACCATGGTTGGAAATTATATTTAATTAACATCAATATTAATGCCTATATAAGGCTGCAACGTCATTAACCAACACACAATTTTACAAACTATAAAAAATGTAAAGAAAAAGGGTTACTAGAATAGAGCAGGGATTATTAAACACTGAAAGAAATTCACCTTAAAACTAGTAATAGTGACAAACTTTAAAATATTGGTCTTTTTGCATTCCTTACTCACAACATAAGCCCACATTTCGCTCTGGGTGTTCAGGACCCACTTTTCCCCTTTGAGGGCATCACAGAACTTATAACCATAAAAATTCACTCCACATTTGTGTCATCAGGTTGAGTTTCTTTTGTTGTGAGGTATTCATCACTTGAATCTACCAGTTCATCTAAACTTGGTGAATAACGTGAATAGGTTGACAAAACAAAATGTTATCTCTCGGAAACCTTTACGCACTTGGACATCTCACTCTGATTACCACACTTTTTCTCGCGAACATTTCCTTCCTCTTGCTTTATTAGGGAAAACGTCTGAACGGCTCCGTCGAGTTGTCTTCCCTCTCTTATTTGTCGGCGGCAAAATGTCATTATTAGAGACCTGAAAAATTCACGTTTTAATTCCGGACAAGCTAGAATTCAAATCCCCGTATGTTTGTATTGCTATTGGTCCATCCGTTAAATTAAACCTCCTGGACAACTCTGAGTCAATAATAAATAAACAGTAAAATGCAGACCGAATCACCGTCTTCCGCTTATACAACAGGCAACCAATGAACAGTGGTATCTGCACGATTTTACATACGAAAATGGAGTATAGCCTACAGGTCATTGAACTCGCGAATTTTTCAGGTCTCTTGTAATTAGGCAAGCGTACAGCAGAAGCTGCTGATGCACCTAAAACTGACTGTTTTATATAACAAACCATTGCTGATTCANATTAGGCAAGCGTACAGCAGAAGCTGCTGATGCACCTAAAACTGACTGTTTTATATAACAAACCATTGCTGATTCACAATTCGAACTGAAATATCGCATGACACACAAAGAAAATTATATTTGAATCTCATACAGAAATTGACATGGGGTTATGAAATACTTGAAGGATGTAGCATTTCATAACCCCTGCCCTATCTGCAGTCTATCATTCTATGAACACGCCGCGTATTGCCGCACGCTCGCACAAACATGTAGTGAGATTTAATTTTTTTTAACGTGTGTTGGCTACGGAAAAATTGAGTTTTTTTTTATTTGTACTACACATTGTTCAACACTTAGACTTTTATCAGTGACAACTACGGATCAATAAAATTCGCGTTATTACTTGACATCAGGATAAACTTCGCAGTACTGTAAGTATTCGAGTCGGTGACGTTTTTCCATTGGCCACTGCATGCGTGTGAACTGACTGAACTGCAAGTGATTGGGGCTCGCAATTGTGAGTTGTTCATTCATTTGAGGAGANACTGCATGCGTGTGAACTGACTGAACTGCAAGTGATTGGGGCTCGCAATTGTGAGTTGTTCATTCATTTGAGGAGATTTACCCGGGGCGTGTCAAATAAAGTACTGTCCAACCACAAACCTATTGCAAAGTTACATGTGTTTTAAGTTTACCGTGTCCTCAAATAATAACGCGAATTCTGTAGGTCTCTAGTGATGACTCTTACCTTGCAAAAAAATTAAGCGCGAACTGTTCGCATAAACAAAGACCAAATCAATTTTACTGCTTTGTGAATGTATAAATAATGAGAACTATCATACGTACAGAAATTAGAAAATTCTATCTGAATGTAGATGCCAATAGTTACTTCAGGGCGTCTATAAAACCACACATGTATANGTCTTTCAGCTGGGCAGAGATTTAGATTCATGGGTAGATTTAAATAGTTTTCAATTCAACTGCGACCGAGCTGTATTGATATACATCATAATCTCTAAACCTTTGCGTTAAACTAATATATGAACGGTCACGTCAATACAAGCTAAAGAAAGAACAGAGAACTTATGTGAGAAAACACTTGGAACCGCGGAACTTGACGCAAAAAAAAAACAAGTTCTCGATTTCACGGAGAACCTTTACTGTCACGTGACTTCTTGAGTAGTGCGTGTATAACGCAAAGAGTCACCTCCGCTGTAATGTTGTCATTGATGTCGCTTTTGCGCACGCGTGGTTCTCCACGTCACTGTAACCGAGGCGTCGATCTGTACCCGCGTGCACATCGTCACTCGCCCACCCCTCGGTGTTTCTGACTCGCTGTTGTAAACTCGAGCTGGAAACGTGACCCGGTGTCGGTTGAATACACACACGCGTGTTTCGAGAGGATGGTGTTTCCACGTCCGTGTTTCTCTTCCCTCTAGTTCGCGTTGTCCATTCGCGGTGTCTTCCCTATGTTAGAATCAAACCTGTGAAAAATCAAGACGTGCTTGGTTGTTACCTTTAATATACCACACATCACAAGCGTTTTATCCTTATATTAACATAAAAGCATCTCATTTATAATAAATTCAACTTTAATTTTAACTAAAATAAGTATATTTCATTTACACTTAGTGTGAATATAAAAATATAGAAAATAGGTGTGTTGTTAATGCCAAGTATGAAATAGTTATCATGCAAAATATTATTCAACTGTGGGCGCACNTATAGAAAATAGGTGTGTTGTTAATGCCAAGTATGAAATAGTTATCATGCAAAATATTATTCAACTGTGGGCGCACAAATTCTGTGCGTTGTCCCTATGGTGCAATATTCTAGACTTCGTTAACCTTCGTTTGCATGAGGCGGAGAAATAGCGTGGAAGAAGAACTTTAGCAGGGCATCAGGAAAGTTGGAAGTAACCACGAATGCACTATAGAAAGGTAATGGCGATGGTTTGTAATTCATGGCAAGCCACAACATGAGAGCTCAAACGGTCCTTCATCGCATTAAAAATTTCTCTAGCATTACTTTAAACGTGGGAAATGCGATTGCGTATTTCTTACTCCATCGAATTATGTCTTTGTGACGGTGTGCCTGGAAACACTGCACAAACTATCGCCTACTACGCTGTTGAATTACGTGCCGTACAATGGGCATCGTTCGACGCCCGGCGGTGCGGGGCGCCAGGTAGACGCCTGGCTTCCGCGCCACAATCAGTTGGTCGACTAGACGATGACTTGGATTTTTTTTTTACTAACTACTCTTAAACTATGTGTTATGTGAGCCCGTGGTAGAGACGGAAGTTATGTGGCTCTAAGGTCTAAGCCCCGTACGCCTACAAGGAAGGGAGTATCATGCAAGGAGACATGCATCACGGCAAAGAGGGATTGGTCTGCCATGGCCAGATTGTGGCCATGAGAACCTCCCTAAGTGTGCTTATAGCTAAACTATAATTAGAAGAGAAAGGGAAAAACCGGCATAGTCACCGTAAAAACACTTTCGACAGGAAAGAAATAAAAAATTGTTTCATACATTTTCATGTTTAACAAAAAATGCTACAGGAGACATAGAATAGGAATCATGCTCTTTATTATGATAGGAAAAAGTGCTTGAAGAGAGGGGGTGGGGGAGTTCCCCTTCCCCCTCTACTTCCACCACGACCAATCCTCGCAACATGGGCCTGCGTTGCCTAGAGACGGTGTGACGCCTCTCCTACGTCATCGGACGTGAATGCGCCGCCAAGACGATCAGCGCTGCCTTTTTTTTGTATTTTCCTCAACACCTGACGTCACGAACTCTGAAGGGGCTGGCTAGCCTACATATACCCTGGCTTGAAGACTGCTCGAGAGAGAACAATGGGGTGGGTTTCGTAGAGGGAAACGCATTATAAGATTAGTATTTTTAATGGGTATTTATTATATTTAGGCATTAACTCTGTAATTTTATTCAAGCCCAATATTATTAATTGTTTAAATTTAATCAGTTTAGAAATAATTTTAATAATCTTCTGTATTAAAATGTTTTGGGGCTTTTTGCAAAAGAAAAGAAATTACATTAGTCTGCAATTATATGGTTAAAAATGAAATCGTCAATTGTTCATTTCTCACACCTGGAAATAACTGATACTGTCATTTGTTCCTATGGGATGGAAATTTACTTTACTTGAGTTTTTCAACGTATTTGTGATACCTGCGCAAAGTTTCAACGAGTTCATTAGTCCACACATTGATATGGATGTGGTGGATGGAGAAGGATGTATTTGTCACTGCCACGAGGTGGATGGGTTTCTCCGGGTGCTTCCACCCCGTGACAACTTTAAAGATTCTGTATACTTAATTTTATTTCCCACTGCCAATTGGGTATAGTTTGCAAAATATAAACGTGATAGTTGAAATTAATGACATTATTTGAACTCGTATGTGGAGGGAATGACTGTCAGAAAATGTCAAACATATAGATGAAAGAAGGTGAATATGAAATATCCTTTTTTAAATAGGGAAATTACGGTATTTCGTGAGATAAAATAAAGGGTGTCACCATGGTTGGAAATTATATTTAATTAACATCAATATTAATGCCTATATAAGGCTGCAACGTCATTAACCAACACACAATTTTACAAACTATAAAAAATGTAAAGAAAAAGGGTTACTAGAATAGAGCAGGGATTATTAAACACTGAAAGAAATTCACCTTAAAACTAGTTATAGTGACAAACTTTAAAATATTGGTCTTTTTGCATTCCTTACTCACAACATAAGCCCACATTTCGCTCTGGGTGTTCAGAACCCACTTTTCCCCTTTGAGGGCATCACAGAACTTATAACCACAATAATTCACTCCACATTTGTGTCATCAGGTTGAGTTTCTTTTGTTGTGAGGTATTCATCACTTGAATTTACCAGTTCATCTAAACTTGGTAAATTACGTGAATAGGTTGACAAAACAAAATGTTATCTCTCGGAAACCTTTACGCACTTGGACATCTCACTCTGATTACCACACTTTTTCTCGCGAACATTTCCTTCCTCTTGCTTTATTAGGGAAAACGTCTGAACGGCTCGTCGAGTTGTCTGCCCTTTCTTATTTGTTGGCGGCAAAATGTCATTATTAGAGACCTGAAAAATTCACGTTTTAATTCCGGACAAGCTAGAATTCAAATCCCCGTACGTTTGTATTGCTATTGCTATTGGTCCATCCGTTAAATTAAACCTCCTGGACAACTCTGAGTCAATAATAAATACACAGTAAAATGCAGACCGAATCACCGTCTTCCGCTTATACAACAGGCAACCAATGAACAGTGATATCTGCATGATTTTACATACGAAAATGGAGTACAGCCTACAGGTCATTGAACTCGCGAATTTTCCAGGTCTCTTGTCATTAGGCAAGCGTACAGCAGAAGCTGCTGATGCACCTAAAACTGACTGTTTTATATAACAAACCATTGCTGATTCACAATTCGAACTGAAATATCGTATGACACACAAAGAAAATTATATTTGAATCTCATACAGAAATTGACATGGGGTTATGAAATACTTGAAGGATGTAGCATTTCATAACCCCTGCCCTATCTGCAGTCTATCATTCTATGAACACGCCGCGTATTGCCGCACGCTCGCACAAACATGTAGTGAGATTTAATTTTTTTTAACGTGTGTTGGCTACGGAAAAATTGAGTTTTTTTTTATTTGTACTACACATTGTTCAACACTTAGACTTTTATCAGTGACAACTACGGATCAATAAAATTCGCGTTATTACTTGACATCAGGATAAACTTCGCAGTACTGTAAGTATTCGAGTCGGTGACGTTTTTCCATTGGCCACTGAATGCGTGTGAACTGACTGAACTGCAAGTGATTGGGGCTCGCAATTGTGAGTTGTTCATTCATTTGAGGAGAGTTACCCGGGGCGTGTCAAATAAAGTACTGTCCAACCACAAACCTATTGCAAAGTTACATGTGTTTTAAGTTTACCGTGTCCTCAAATAATAACGCGAATTCTGTAGGTCTCTAGTGATAACTCTTACCTCGCAAAAAAATTAAGCGCGAACTGTTCGCATAAACAAAGACCAAATCAATTTTACTGCTTTGTGAATGTATAAATAATGATAACTATCATACGTACAGAAATGAGAAAATTCTATCTGAATGTAGATGCCAATAGTTACTTCAGGGCGTCTATAAAACCACACATGTATATATATATATATATATATATGTAATTTAAACAAGTTGCTGACTACAAAGAAATTCCTGAATTTTTTTTTATGGCTGCCCCTGAATCTTTGAAAAAAAACTTTTGCTGAGCATATCCTTTAAAAAATTACGTCAAGATCTTTTAGATGCCCTTGTCACATTTTCTACCAATAGTTTATAATTTTTGTTTCTACTTTGCAAACACAGTAAAGTTTTGATTTTAGCATGTTATTTTGGAAATAATATGGGAGATAAAAAAATTATTTCAATAAAATGCCTACAAGTTGAACAGTATGTGGTAGAAATACAAAATACTTTTTTGGGGACACCATTAACATTCAGTATNATGTGGTAGAAATACAAAATATTTTTTTGGGGACACCATTAACATTCAGTATTTAATTTCCATAATGCTGGTATTTTACTGTGTGTAAAAAAAATTATTTAAAAAGTTGAAACATTTTTTACTTAGAAAGAATTCAACCCAAGCCAAATAAATTACAAGTTAACGACTCTAACACTCACATACACATCTAAAATATTGCGTGTTGTATAACATTGGTATTTCTTGTACAGTCTCACAAGCAACGTTTTAAGTATCTATTGAGTTAGTGTATTCTAAGTGTTGCTTAATGTTACAATCGCCTAAAGCTTCTTTTTCATGTTTTGGAAGAATATGTCGTTGTGGTGTGGATAACCTAACTGCCGTAGAAACGATAATTGTCCTGGATACAGTGGCGAGAAGAGCTTCGGGCGGACTCGGCATTGTTCGTTCCCAAAACCCGAATTATATGAAATACGGAGACTTCCCGTATTTCGTACTCACGGACTTAATTGCGTTTCTTCGTCTTTATGAATTGCGTTTCCGTTTATTTACTGTGCATTTCCTTAAAAGTTTTGGTATAAAGGTTGATTCTAAAATCATGGGACAAAAATTGAAGGGTGGTAGAGCTCACTAAAACAAACCATTATTGTATAGGAATATGTGGGCGGAAGTGACGCGTTGAGGCACAAACACAAAAACATAACACATCAACGGAAACATAAAATGTTCATTAGCATCATACTTAATGAGTGATTCCGTACAGAAAATGTTAAAAAAAGTTGCTGGAAATGTATCCACCAACAGTCACGCATGCTTGGCGACCTCTACATATGGCGTGATTGGCTGACAATGGTGGCGTGAGTTAAATACCCGGCGTATTTGAATATGTTCGCCAATCACTCCTCCGATGCTACCAAGCTTGCATTACTGTCGGTGGTAGCAATTTTGAGCTATTATTATAAACATTGCTGAAAAAATGCATTTAGAGGCGACGTTGTAAATAAACAATGTGTTGCATTATATATTTTCGACAGTGTACAAAGCAACGATCATTACAATAGAGCAGAAAATCTACCCGCGAAACTTTTCCGGGCGCGTAAAACTAAACCGTCTTCAACGACACACGCCATGCCAACACAATTCCATCATTGTGTGATACCAAAGCAGCTTCTGCTGCATTAGTTGCGCTGCTGCCATACAGATTGCAGCACGTACTAAACGAAATAAGATGGCATTCCATAACCCCTATATAATCCTATAACTACCTACTTTCCTACAATCCTAATCTTGCACTAATTATTTATCTAACGCCTTTTAAAAAATCAACTTAAACCAAATTCAGAGGCTACATATTAAAAAAGTATACATTAAATTATAATTTAAATCATGTGGAAATTATTATATAAATATCAAGCAGTGTTTGTGTTTACATTGGGTTTCAAATAACTTTTTTTTACGTAGGTCTCAAATTTTGCAGTCCTTTTTTTTCAACACTCTTAACTGCTTTACTAATTTGATGTTAAGCATTAGAACGTCGTAGTTAGATATTGAAATAATAATGCACTGTTTTCTTTGTTGCAGGTAAGTTCTGCAGCTAGGAGCAAATGTCAGGTGGTCACTACGACGTCGTGAACAGTGAGTATTGCCAACACAATCAGCAACATTTCTCTTTAGCTTCTCCTCCGGAACAAGGTCGCCAAAGCTAATGAAACAGGGATTAGAAAAAAAAATAAAGCTACACGAGAGTTCGCTCGTTTGATGTACACGGGAAAGCAATTACACGATTGGCAACGCCCTTTCCCTGTCGGCACACGCAATAAAACAAAAGGTATAAAAATAAAACATATAACCCTCGCTGACGAAGCGCCATGCTGGGTCCCGACAAGCCGGGCAAATCGCCTGGGATTAGCCGCTTCAATCTGTAGAGTACTTGTGAACGGAGTTGTTTTTTATAGGACGTAGATCATTTTAGGGCGGCGTTTAACAAGTGAGGTGACTAGCGACGATTTGAGTGGAAATAGTTTTAAACTGAGCAGCAATGGAACGCAGTGTTGTGGGAAACAGGAGCACGCCGAGAAAACCCAATGGGCCAATGGAAACGTGCGCCATGTTTCCCAAAAGGGAAAATTTGGGTCCGACACCCACGAGAATAGAAACCGGTTCTTCGTGGTGAAACACGAGTGGCTTAGTCACCGTAACACCGTATACCCGTGCTTGCAAGTCGCAATTAATCTCTAAGTGTGTTCGCTGGCAGTGTGACCAACCGAATAGCAATATACCCATGATTGATGGGTGAGTCACAGTAGTTCAGCGTAAACGGCAAGAGAAGGAGAATAATAACCTTCAACCATCCACTTCACAGGAGCCAACTGAGAATTTACATAGTTGGGTAGGGATGTAAGGGGGGGAAGTGTCCTTGCCGTTGTGGATTTTGCGTATTTTCCTCCATTACTTAATTTTCGGAGTCAGTATTTAACAACCATGTTAGTTTAGGCATAAAGAACATCTTAACAGTTATTTCGCAATTCCCAATTATCGATCTTACCTTTTTAGTGTCATATCTGTAACCGTAATCAAATATTGCATAATTATATAATAATGTTAATCCCACTTGGGGAAAATACAGGTATTATGAAACCGCATAAATTTGAAAAAAAAAAAAAAAATTCGTTAACTAGTTTTCTATACCGCGTCTAGCTTTGATTTCGTATGTCTGATCATCATTACGAAGATTTGTAAAAAAAAATCGAAGATGGAATGCATACTACCCGTTTCAGTACTGACTGAATCTCATTGTTTATAATTTTGGGACACGCTTTATAGGTGGCTGCCTACACTCAAGGCGCGAGTCCACAAACGTAACGACTGCTGGTGTTAGTTGACACTTAAGTAATATAGGTTTCGTTACGTAAGACGTTTCTCGATTCCATTGTTTTTAGATCATAATTCACAGTGATAATGTTCTTGTGATTAAGGAATTAGAAAAAAAATAAACAGCACTCTAAACTGAAATGCTGTATTTTTAAATCATATTTCACTGGTTACTTCAAGACGTATCTAGGACTCCACTGTTGAAAATTCTTTTAACGATACTCACACGGGGAAATTTTAAAGAAAATATGGGATATTTAGAAACATGAAAATGCTCCACATTTTTAAGTAATACGTATTCAGTGGTCTCTATATATCTTCTAGGTGAATGTTTCTTCTTTGCCACGGTTTGATTTCAGCGAGAGTTTTGATTCATCTCATTTCTTCATCACAACATTATCAGAATTGGCTCTCTGGCAAATAACCAAGCAAATCCTATGCAACATAATTAAGAGGTTTTATCGCACGCATCAAGTTTCTACTTTTCGTCGGCGGTGGACAGCGAAAAATTTGGCTCCCGTCAGAACATAGCGTATTCTATGACACCAGCACAGCAGTATATATATATATATGTCTCTTCTTCACGCTATTAACTGTGCTACTATGGATCCAGTAGCGTGCAGCATTTATGTTATAGTCGGTTATCTCAAAAATGTCGGCGATGTCAGTGGGGGAAGTTTCAGAAATATCTTTAATTACGACTACTGCAATGTCTCCGAACTAACGTTTGTATAAATGCTGCCCTATAAACACGACAAAAGGGACATTTTAATTTCCAATAAACATGATTTTAACATATAAATTTGGCAATTCTCTCAAATTACCCATTATCAGAAATTTCTCTATTAATAGACCGTTACCAAAATGTTTTTTAAACGAATGATTACGCATGTCTTCACGGAGGTTCGCATAGTGGACAGTGCATAGTTTCAGGAGTAGTAATAAACTATATTAATTTTAATTTTATGGAAATTGTACAACTACTGTGCGTACAGATTGATCTGTGATTTACCATTAAATTACCCCTCGCTTCTGATGATTAACTCAGCCGTTTTCATAGCTGTGAATTTTTTTCTCTTTCTTCTAGAACTAAAAATTTAATTTGCTGCAGTCCTAATTACCATAANGTTTTCATAGCTGTGAATTTTTTTCTCTTTCTTCTAGAACTAAAAATTTAATTTGCTGCAGTCCTAATTACCATAATTCAGGAGACAGATAAGAGGCATTATGAAATTGTTATAAGCCTTTGTATGTCGTGATAACACTTAATCGCACTGCTAAGCTAAAAATAAAAACAAACAATTTCCCATTGTCACTAGTGTAATTTTTTTTTCAAAAGACATCAAACACTGAACTACCATAAAGGTTGCTTCAATAGCTTTGGGCAGCAAAAATAATTAGTTATTTTATATTTGTTCCTAAACCTGCTCGAATTTTATCACGAACAAATTATCTTTCATTATTATTACGGCATCACTGAAATCTTTCTTCACAAATATGGGAAGCCAAAACATTAATAAAAAAAAAAGGAAATTAAAGCTTAAATGTGCCGTTTTGATTAATTTTAAGATATGCGAAACAAAATTTATTTTATGGTAATTTTGGGGCGGACACAAACTAAAATGGCAATAAAATGTCTTACATAAAACTGATAAAAAATTGAAAAATATTTTCCCTGTAAGGTAGCACAGATTCTTTGACGTAGATCATCATTCGTGTCATGTTTCAAGCATAAATTATTCATGTTTATTGTGTGTTAACGTTTCTTGATTCCCGTGTACCAAGGGACAGTAAATTGTATCTTTGACATGTGACTATGTAAGAAAACGGTATATTTTTTGATCTAGTGTTCTTAAGTTCGTATAATATTTTTAACATTAAAAATAATGGAATTGTACAATGGCAATGTTGCAGCCAGAGTAAGCAAAAGGTGTCCTAAGTTATGAGGCGANCATTAAAAATAATGGAATTGTACAATGGCAATGTTGCAGCCAGAGTAAGCAAAAGGTGTCCTAAGTTATGAGGCGAACACAATATTATAAGAAGAGATATATTTCAAGTCCTGTTTTTCGGAATATTGGTTCTTTTGACTGCGATGTTATGAAGGAAGATAATGTTTTTGTAAAGCAAGTTACGACAGCAGAAGAGAGTTTCATTCTTCTCAGCTTTATGTACAGATTCGCTCTAAAGGGAATGACTGCANGCAAGTTACGACAGCAGAAGAGAGTTTCATTCTTCTCAGCTTTATGTACAGATTCGCTCTAAAGGGAATGACTGCACTCAACGGATCTGGTATTCTCGAGGTTTGCTTCTGCAGGCATCCTCACAACAGTGCAGTGACTGGTGTTAATTATTTGAGTCAGATTTATTCTAGAGACTTTATACGTTGGAAGACTTTTGCTATTAATGAACTTGTTGCTACTTCTAATTCTGCTATTGCTATGTCTCCGTCTCCAGTATCGTATTCTCGAGGCGCTGAACCATGGTATAGGCATGGCAACCACTTAAAATATTACAATGCGCTTTGAAATCTCCGCCTCGGGCCCGGCTGATTCTTCTCTCGCTTTGGCGCACCGGGTCAACTCTCTTCGATCGCAGAAAAAAAAAATAACTGGGGGAAGCGGGTTGCTGTGTTTACCGAGCGAAAAGCATTAGATGGAGGGGGGAGGGGGGGTGGAGAGAATTCGAGTACACGAGTTCGCGTTTTCGTTTAGAAAAATCCATCACGACGTCACGATAAAAGGTTTTTATAATGCTAGGAGTTGATGGGAGAACGGGATAAAAATTTCACACACACACAAAAAAAAAAAAAAAAAATGTTTTTAAGGTAAACAGAAAGGCAAAACTCTAACACGCGGAATTATTTTTTTGCCAGTTCTACTATTGCGAGCGGTATTTTTTTTTTGGAATACGAATTTTGTAAAGAAGGGAAATAAAAACCGTCACAAATGCAAAAATATTTACGCTTCGATAATACTGTATCAATTATCTGCATAATACACGTTGTTGTGCCAAAAACGTAAAACGCTCTGTGTGCTGGTTACAATAATTTACATTTATTTTCAGGAATGCGGAGAAAATAAAGTCTGTAAGTGGAATTAAATTCTTTCGAATACTTTAGAAGCCTATAGCAGGTCTAATGTGTACCATTCGTTGGTTTTTAGCCTGACACTAATTCAGNTCTTTCGAATACTTTAGAAGCCTATAGCAGGTCTAATGTGTACCATTCGTTGGTTTTTAGCCTGACACTAATTCAGGTAGCTTCGTAAATTATAACTTCTATTACTACAAAAGTCTATAAACGTTTTTGTTTGTTTAAGAAAGTGAAGGGGGTATATTGAACAGTTTCAAATATCTATATATCTCACAAACGATTTCATCACTTCGTAGCATGCTTAATATATTTTCGGCTGTCATAATAAGTATTTAAACTGTCATTACTCTTTTTTTTAAACTTTAGAAGTGTATCATAACTAGAGAGTGAAGAATCTGACACATTTAGCTATAGTATTTATATAAGTCACCTTGCTAGCTATTTTGCCATTAGCTGTTGCCGCACTGCACTGAGAAAATGGTTTTGTTGAATCAAACAAAATTTATTTGGCGCAACCAAATTAATTGTTTGTGTAGGGGCAGTGAAATATTTTGTTGTTGAAAACCAATTATTTTGTTGTCTCTATTTGGTTGCCCCTAAAGGAAGATCTGCTTGGCTCTACATACGTTAAAAGATTTCGAAAAGTATAAAAAATTGGAGCTTCGACCAAGATTCGAAACTATAGAGCTTACCTACCAGCGCTACGCTCCAAGCGACCTCAGGCAAAGTGACTACTAACGAAATTAGAAAATTTTTAATTTAATACCGTTATAATATTCTGTACAAGGTGCACGAATAATTATTTCATGTGTTACAGCTTTTCTTTTTAGTGTACTCTTGAAATTATTTCATTAAGGCGTATACATTGACGGTCTTAAATAGGCACAATTAAGAAATAATATTTATCACGAAAAAATTTTTTTCGCAGGTGTGAGATCTGTATATTATTATATTTGTAATTAATACTTTAATTAATCTCATTATCATGTTATAATTTCTTTCTTTAAGAATAACTAACCGGTTTAAAGAAAAATAATATTTAACAGCATATATTTTTTCTAAATATCATCTAAAAATTTCTGTGGTATTCTATTTCTATATTGTCTAAGTAGTTACGATTCCGTACTAAATTTTTAGTTTATTTTTAATGCAGAAGTATTATAATTGTTGATATTTATTTCTTCGAAATTCTCTTTACAAACGCAGTAAAAAAAAATATGATTCGTTTTATAAATATTTATTTGGAAACTATGTAGTTGCCTAATGCGAGTGAAGATGCGTGTGAAGATGCGTGTGAAGATGCGTGTGAAGATGCGTGTGAAGATGCGTGTGAAGATGCGTGTGAAGATGCGTGTGAAGATGCGTGTGAAGATGTTTGGGTGGCTCTTAACATAGAGGTATTGAGAACCGATGAGGGTGAATTAAGATGAGTATGGAGCAGCACCAGAATGAAATGGTGAGGGAAACGGGAGATCTCCGAGAAAACACACCGACCAGCGACACCATCCGGCACGATTCCCACACACGAAAATCCTGGGGTGGCCCCTCCGGGAATCAAACCCGGTTCGCCTTGGTGAAAGGCGAGTAGTCTAACCACTAAAAATCGCCTCCCTACTAATTGTCAAAAATTTCCGTGGTATAATATATTATGGTGAAATATAGTTTTTTTACAACATAATTATTCATGGGCCATACAAAATTGTTTGTCCATCTCGACTTTTGTGTTAATCATGAGTTATACTTCTTTTTTTTAAATTTAGTATTAGTTTTGCGCATTCCACAGTATGGTATATTAAGATTGCCTCTCTTCTCCTTGTAGTGTTACAAAAATAGTCTTGAAAGATAGTTTCTAAAGATTATTCGTTAAAATACATGATAAAACTGTATATGCTAGTTTGCCATTCTATGAGCCTATGCTGTGATGACGAACGACGATCTTAGCACATTGATTAACCAGGCAGCTAATCAACGAGGTCTTTCACCAAATATTTACGAACAACTATTATCGAAGTTCGCAAACTATTAATTGGCTTTCGCCTCTGCAATATCTGTTATCCTCCGGGCGTTCTTCGCACTCCTCGTTTCAATGGCGCGGTTGGCGACATCAACGTTCCTCCATTGCTAATAAGCCTTCAGGAACTTATCATATCGCTTCAGAACTTGACTGGATCAACATATAACGTACTACACAGGAACTTTTAGGATAATCTTATGTGGAAATGCACTGAATATTATTTTTGTAAATATAATTTCTCCTGCTACATCTAGTTAAAAAATTTACTGGCAGACAAACCTTACTTCAAGTGAAATAAATTTTAACATTAAAATTATGATTATCCCACACAAATATATAAACTCGTATGGAACAACTAATTTTCAGCTGATTACATATTGCATTACTCGTTGTATTTAACGTAATTGTTCGAACACAATTAATCACTTAATCATAATTTTCTGCTAAATATTTTGTTTTGAATCAATGAATTACTTAATAGTAACTACAAAAAAACACAAGCTTCTTTCGTTACAAGCTCACGTTACTGTTATAAAAAATATCTTATAANCCACAAACGATTTCATCACTTCGTAGCATGCTTAATATATTTTCGGCTGTCATAATAAGTATTTAAACTGTCATTACTCTTTTTTTTAAACTTTAGAAGTGTATCATAACTAGAGAGTGAAGAATCTGACACATTTAGCTATAGTATTTATATAAGTCACCTTGCTAGCTATTTTGCCATTAGCTGTTGCCGCACTGCACTGAGAAAATGGTTTTGTTGAATCAAACAAAATTTATTTGGCGCAACCAAATTAATTGTTTGTGTAGGGGCAGTGAAATATTTTGTTGTTGAAAACCAATTATTTTGTTGTCTCTATTTGGTTGCCCCTAAAGGAAGATCTGCTTGGCTCTACATACGTTAAAAGATTTCGAAAAGTATAAAAAATTGGAGCTTCGACCAAGATTCGAAACTATAGAGCTTACCTACCAGCGCTACGCTCCAAGCGACCTCAGGCAAAGTGACTACTAACGAAATNAAGATTCGAAACTATAGAGCTTACCTACCAGCGCTACGCTCCAAGCGACCTCAGGCAAAGTGACTACTAACGAAATGAGAAAATTTTTAATTTAATACCGTTATAATATTCTGTACAAGGTGCACGAATAATTATTTCATGTGTTACAGCTTTTCTTTTTAGTGTACTCTTGAAATTATTTCATTAAGGCGTATACATTGACGGTCTTAAATAGGCACAATTAAGATATAATATTTATCACCAAAAATTTTTTTTCACAGGTGTGAGATCTGTATATTATTATATTTGTAATTAATACTTTAATTAATCTCATTATCATGTTATAATTTCTTTCTTTAAGAATAACTAACCGGTTTAAAGAAAAATAATATTTAACAGCATATATTTTTTCTAAATATCATCTAAAATTTATGTGGTATTCTATTTCTATATTGTCTAAGTAGTTACGATTCCGTACTAAATTTTTAGTTTATTTTTAACGCAGAAGTATTATAATTGTTGATATTTANATGTGGTATTCTATTTCTATATTGTCTAAGTAGTTACGATTCCGTACTAAATTTTTAGTTTATTTTTAACGCAGAAGTATTATAATTGTTGATATTTATTTCTTCGAAATTCTCTTTACAAACGCAGTAAAAAAAATATGATTCGTTTTATAAATATTTATTTGGAAACTATGTAGTTGCCTAATGCGAGTGAAGATGCGTGTGAAGATGCGTGTGAAGATGCGTGTGAAGATGCGAGTGAAGATGCGAGTGAAGATGCGTGTGAAGATGTTTGGGTGGCTCTTAACATAGAGCTATTGAGAACCGATGAGGGTGAATTAAGATGAGTATGGAGCAGCACCAGAAGGAAATGGTGAGGGAAACGGGAGATCTCCGAGAAAACACACCGACCAGCGACACCATCCGGCACGATTCCCACACACGAAAATCCTGGGGTGGCCCCTCCGGGAATCAAACCCGGTTCGCCTTGGTGAAAGGCGAGTAGTCTAACCACTAAAAATCGCCTCCCTACTAATTGTCAAACATTTCCGTGGTATAATATATTATGGTGAAATATTGTTTTTTTACAACATAATTATTCATGGGCCATACAAAATTGTTTGTCCATCTCGACGTTTGTGTTAATCATGAGTTATACTTCTTTTTTTTTAATTTAGTATTAGTTTTGCGCATTCCACAGTATGGTATATTAAGATTGCCTCTCTTCTCCTTGTAGTGTTACAAAAATAGTCTTGAAAGATAGTTTCTAAAGATTATTCGTTAAAATACATGATAAAACTGTATATGCTAGTTTGCCATTCTATGAGCCTATGCTGTGATGACGAACGACGATCTTAGCACATTGATTAACCAGGCAGCTAATCAACGAGGTCTTTCACCAAATATTTACGAACAACTATTATCGAAGTTCGCAAACTATTAATTGGCTTTCGCCTCTGCAATATCTGTTATCCTCCGGGCGTTCTTCGCACTCCTCGTTTCAATGGCGCGGTTGGCGACATCGACGTTCCTCCATTGTTAATAAGCCTTCAGGAACTTATCATATCGCTTCAGAACTTGACTGGATCAACATATAACGTACTACACAGGAACTTTTAGGATAATCGTATGTGGAAATGCACTGAATATTATTTTTGTAAAGATAATTTCTCCTGCTACCTCTAGTTAAAAAATTAACTGGCAGACAAACCTTACTTCAATTAAAGTAAATTTTAACATTAAAATTATAATTATCCCACACAAATATATAAACTCGTATGGAACAACTAATTTTCAGCTGATTACATATCGCATTTCTCGTTGTATTAAACGTAATTTGTTCGAACACAATTAATCACTTAATCATAATTTTCCACCAATTATTTTATTTTGAATCAATCACTTATTTAATAGTAACTACAAAAAAACACAAGCTTCTTTCGTTACAAGCTCANTTAATAGTAACTACAAAAAAACACAAGCTTCTTTCGTTACAAGCTCACGTTACTGTTATAAAAAATATCTTATAATTTAATGCGTGGCATTCTGGGACCACGATTACAATGATCGTCTATAATTTATTCCAGCTGGCATAATAACTAATAACACGTGCCTTCTGTGCCTAGGCTATTTTGGTACCTCATATTGCTGTAATATAGAGCCACATTACTTTTATTGTTCTAATAGTCATTTGAAATTCTAAAGTAGTTTTGGAATTTTCCCGTTATAGGTTTTTCACGTTTAATTAGGCATTTTTGAAATTAACGTTTGAGAAATGTCGTGGCCGTTACCTGCATATATTTCAACAATCACACGTGCCCAGTGAAGTTGGTACCGACGGAGTGAAAGTAGTTCCACGTCTTCAAGTTGAATGGAAAGTGTTAGGTGAGCATTTGCGAGTAGTGAAACGATTCCATTTGCTTCATATTTTTAGTACGTGTAAGAGTAAGACTGAGTAAACAGCACGAGTAAACAGCGGGTACAGCGGTACTCTCACTAGACAGAAAGCAGGTGACGTGTATGACGACAGCAAATCACACGACCAGAACAGCGTCTGGGGTTCCGCAGTTAGCACGATGCTTCTCCGCCCGCCGACACCAGCCCAGCGGGCTAGAGCGCGCACACTTGTCTTGCTCCCGTGGCAGCACGCGTGATGCGTTTTCGGAAGGTCGCATGTTCGATCCCGACTGGCAGCAGTATAGAGGTGCTGTATATCAGGTGGCTTTTCGTCGCCCTCTCTCCCAGCCACTACGGCTCAACTCCTTGACATCGGCCTCATAATCACTCACTCGTTATATTAGATTATTTGTTTGCCTACGCATGAAAGGCCATAAAGTTCACAAACGTTATTTAGGGTGTTGGCCACCAGCATATTTAATGTTATGTGTTTTATCTCTCAATTCACTTTTTAAATATTACTCGCTATTTTCTTCTCCAAAAATTAATTTAAAAAATATATATACATTCATCAGTTTTAGAAAAAGCAACTGTACGATAATTATTAACTTTGCTGTTAATGTGATGTACATATAAAATTTACAAACCCGATTTTAAAAATACTAATACGGTTAACTGTACGGCATTTTGTTGATTCATTTTCATGTTATCTTAATAACTAGTCTATAAGTTCAGCCCACACCACTTCTCTCTCTCTCTCTGTCTCTCTCTCTTTCATTAAAAACACGCATAGAAATTGTTTATCATAATTTGGCGATAACCACAAATAAAACCTACGAATTTTTTTCCAACAATGTCTAAAAAGGTTAAAAACATTGCTTTGTTCATATTATATTCTGTTAACTAATACTACTGTTTTTCAATTTAAATTGTTTCATTTTTGCAGATGAGATATTTTTTGTTGTATGTTAATTACAAAACCACAAAATTGAGATTCTGGCAATTATTTACTTAAAAAATATATTGAACCCTAAACATTTCAAAGTGGTATTAAAGTTACATCTATATGCTGAAAAGTATTTGCTGAAAAAAATAAAACTTTGAATTTTTTTTGTAGCTAACGCCCTTAATTGTATACTTTTGGAAGCCTTGCCTACTGTGTTATTTTTCCCTACACGCNAATTTTTTTTGTAGCTAACGCCCTTAATTGTATACTTTTGGAAGCCTTGCCTACTGTGTTATTTTTCCCTACACGCGAAGAAATTGTTCGGAAATCTTTTTTACTGTGGTATTTTCCATCCTTCTGCTACACACAAAATAAAAACCAAGGAAGTAGTAACTGGTACACAGGCTTCCTAAATAAATCTGTGCGTTTGCGAAGAAGATAAGCAACNAAATCTGTGCGTTTGCGAAGAAGATAAGCAACTATATTTCGCAAACCAATGTTCATTCAATATGTAGGAAACAAAAATAATACTAGAACCAGTGCCTTGCAAATAAAAATCTGAGCGTTTAATAAGGCGTTGATACATGAAACCATTTTTCCTTTTTTTTTCTCCTGATTGGCTGTCATAATTATACTAAGAGTTCAAATTAGCGTTGCTGATACGAACCGATTTTTTATTTTCAAAAGTTGACTTGGAAAGTGTTTCAACTGTAAGGGGAATGATACATTTGNAATTTTTTTTGTAGCTAACGCCCTTAATTGTATACTTTTGGAAGCCTTGCCTACTGTGTTATTTTTCCCTACACGCAAAGAAATTATTCGAAAATCTTTTTTACTGTGGTATTTTCCATCCTTCTGCTACACACAAAATAAAAACCAAGGAAGTAGTAACTGGTACACAGGCTTCCTAAATAAATCTGTGCGTTTGCGAAGAAGATAAGCAACTATATTTCGCAAACCAATGTTCATTCAATATGTAGGAAACAAAAATAATACTAGAACCAGTGCCTTGCAAATAAAAATCTGAGCGTTTAATAAGGCGTTGATACATAAAAAACCATTTTTCCTTTTTTTTTCTCCTGATTGGCTGTCATAATTATACTAAGAGTTCAAATTAGCGTTCCTGATACGAACCGATTTTTTATTTTCAAAAGTTGACTTGGAAAGTGTTTCACCTGTAAGGGGAATGATACATTTGNGCTGATACGAACCGATTTTTTATTTTCAAAAGTTGACTTGGAAAGTGTTTCACCTGTAAGGGGAATGATACATTTGTGACTCGTGACTAAGTCACCTTTTAAAGCCGCATAGCTTCTTACACATACCTGGAAGTTTTCTGGTATATGAAATAGTGAAAACTGAATTCACGTTCAGGAAGGTCGCTGACGGGAAAACTGTTCTTAGTGGCGATAAAACAAGTGGCGAGTGAGCAAAAATCGGTCTTACAGCCATACGTGGAGAAGTTAACATAATAAAGTAATTAATTAATTGTAAAGTAAGAAAAAAATTACTGATTAAAGTTATAAGTTAAAATCCGGGCAAATTAACTGATTAACGTTCAAGTTAAAATAAAATTAACTGTGTAAAGTTAAAAATTAAAGTACGACAACAATGTTTGCAGTTAAAATAGAACCTCAAAAATATTTTTCGTCAATGTTTATTGAATTATTTATAATTGGTGCGCAAAAAAAAAACACATTTAAAACTAAAATTACCTACGTGTGTTTCCTCCACTTGTAGTCTATTCGAAAAATAATGTAACACCTGGCCACGGGGATGAGATGATAATTTCAATCAAAATGATTAATTGACAACCATCTAAAAAAAACCATTAAAAAACTTCTAAAATAATTTCTGAGAACACAACTTACCNAAAATGATTAATTGACAACCATCTAAAAAAAACCATTAAAAAACTTCTAAAATAATTTCTGAGAACACAACTTACCTACAAAACAATCTAACTCTGCACGCCTCGCAGGACAATCGATTGTGTTGTTTGCGTAGCGAGACCCTTGTATCGATAGATCGCCTCCCCTGCATCAAAATACCGCATGACTGACGTGTTGTTTGCGTAGCGAGACCCTTGTATCGATAGATCGCCTCCCCTGCATCAAAATACCGCATGACTGACGTGTTGTTTGCGTAGCGAGACCCTTGTATCGATAGATCGCCTCCCCTGCATCAAAATACCGCATGACTGACGTGTTGTTTGCGTAGCGAGACCCTTGTATCGANCGTGAAACGAGACCAGTGACTACAAAACAATCTAACTCTGCACGCCTCGCAGGACAATCGATTGTGTTGTTTGCGTAGCGAGACCCTTGTATCGATAGATCGCCTCCCCTGCATCAAAATACCGCATGACTGACGATGCTCTGAGCGAATCAGATTATAGGTAAGTTGTGCAATTGTTCGGTCGTAAAATACGTTTTTAAGAAGTTTGTCAAGATATTAATAGCATTTCCTTATCTTTCGTGGCCATCTTCGGCTTCCAGGCAATTGCGAAGTTAACTAGAGTTAGTTTCAATCGTTTACCAGACATTTTAACGAGTACAAGTTAAAAGGTAATCAGTTTTAAAATTGACTACTAGTTTACAGATTACTCACTTTATTAATGATTAGTTTTAATAGGTAATTTTTTAATCGTTATTCTCAAGTATGCTTACAGCCCATGCGTTTTGAAGTGAGGAAAGCGCAGAATAGATGCAGACAGGCAGAAGCCCTAATGTAAATGTGGGTATTACGTCAACACAGTGAATGATCAGCCACGGGTAAATTACTCGAATTTTAAGAGTTTGATGCAAACCTAATTTAAGAAAGCAATTTTTTTAATATGTGCCCTGGTTAGTATGCACTGTGTTCTGTGTGTGTGTGTGTGTGTGTGTGTGACTCCTGAAACCAATTTTTGATCTTTAAACTGTGGAAAAAAAAAGAGTAATTTTACACAATTATACATGGAAACCGACTCTCCGCCGAAGTCGGTATACTCTTACATCTACGTGTGTCAATGTTTTTACTCTGCGTTCAAGTAAATTTATCACAAACGTTAGTAAAATAACATGTATACTTTACTGAAACCTTTTTTGACTTTTACTTGCATGTAGACCTTCCATTAAAGAGTGTAAAATAACAGTAACCTTGTAGCAGAAAATAAACTGTATCATTCGTGTATTTAATCTCCCTAGCAAGTAAATTTACACAGATATATCAGTTGTTATTTTACCACATTGCACGTGTCTTTTTTTTTTCACTTGCACGAAAGTGACATGACGGATTCGGTGTAGTTGTAAATACAGAATTTCTGAATATTTTTTTACTGCATTACGAAGTAGTTTTACCGTCGGTATCAGTTATTTTACAACTGCGTAATGTTAATTCAAATACTATGAATGTGAATTTTGACAATTTCCACGTCATTGAGCTCTGTCATCACTAAAATGCGAAGCCGAGTGAACAGATCTGCGCGGCTGTTGACAGCGTGGTCTTGAGAGCCTTAAAATGTGGATAACTTTTGACTTCAGCTACAAAATACGTAGTTATGTGGAAACAGCGAGCATATTCGATCAGCGGGAGTTCAGTTTTCGTTTTCAACCCACAAATGGAGCTCGAAGCAGTTCTACCCCTCTGCCGCTAGATCGTATATTTTCAATTAATGCTCGTAGTTATCTTTGAATTCCTAGGAAAATTAGTGAAAGATTACAAACACTGTACTCGTTTTAGCAAATTACACATAAAAATATTAATTAATCGAAAATCTCTATGTGCAACTACAAACTCTCAGATACTCCAGAATGTAACGCAAGTTTACACAGGCATGGCCTTTGTAAAATTACACAATGGACATTGAAAGTTTATATAACAACCACGCAGAAGTAAAAAATACACTATTATTGATTTTGGTAAATAAAGTCGATTTGTTTTTACACATACGTCGAAATATGCTGCCAGTTAAGACCAATATAATGTTTATTAAGCCATGCATTCGTGTATTTTCACCAAATACTTGTAGTACTCCGTGGATTCTCAAGAACATTAGTGTAAAATTTCGTGCACTGTAGTTGTTTATACAAAAACACAACGAAAAAAAATGGTAGATTACCAACATTTTGTAGGTGAGTAAGTGAAGAGATCTGGGCGGCTCTTTACACCGTAGTCTTGAAAATGGTAGATTACCAACATTTTGTAGGTGAGTAAGTGAAGAGATCTGGGCGGCTCTTTACATCGAAGTCTTGAGAGCGGATGAGAGTGGAGCGAGGAGATAACGGAGCAGCGCCGGAATGAAGGGGCGGGGAAGATACGGAAATCCCCGAGAAAACCCGCCGACTTGCCGCGTCATACGGCACGATTTTCACATGCGAAAATCTGGGAGCGACCCCCGCCTGGGACCGAGCCCGTCCCGTCTAGGCGGGAGGTGAGCAGTCTGGCCACTACACCACCGTAACCCCTCGTACGTGGGAGTTTTAGATTTATTTTCACAGTGTAATTGGGCTGGTAATGTCTTCAGAAGTTGGTATTAATAGCGCGCAATCCACGTATTCAGATTTAGAGCTTAGTCGTGGCAGTGTAACGCAGGTGATATATGTTGTGCGGGGGAGGGGTGGTGGGGGGTTCCTCTAGGAGCGGAGCGCAGGTACCATCTCGCTTATCTGCGCCACCGTAGCCGGGGGTTCGTTACGTGAGCACACCTGGGGGAAGTTTCCCTTGCCTCCGCCCCAGGGGCTGGATTACCCGGCGCGCCCCGGGCGAGAAGGCAGCCTCCTACCTCCGCCCAGCCAACGTCGTTGCCGTGCAACAACCGGCAAACGCCACTCTGTCAAGAGGCCGAACCACCCGGAGCTATTCTCTGCGTTCGAGGCCGAGAAGCGAGAGGGAGCGATAAGGGCGACACTGCTACGCCCGTCAGGTGCGCCGTCGCCGCTAAGCGCAAGGCTCTGAACTGGCGTGCGGTCTTCTCGTCGTGCTGCCTTCACATACGGAACTTTAATCGCGCACCCTATCGTTTTACTAGTGGTATGCCTATATAGTCCATTCAGAGCTACTTCAAAGTTTTCTGAAGCCCTGATAAAGTTCTACTTCCAGAATATTTCTCCACCTCATGCAAATCATGCTTAACCTAGTCTAGAAAATTACACCAAGGGACAAGGCACGGCATTCGTGCGCACTCAATGTAATAATCTTTCTCATAAGAACTATTTCTTACTAGGCATTACCAACACACCTATTCTCTCCCCGTTTTTATTAAAATAAATCATAAATTTAATATTGTAATTTATAGATAAAATTAAATAAAAACTTTAATTTAAACAAAATTAAAGTACTTTTACGTTAACAAGAGTATAAGACGCTCGTGAAACATGACATATTAAGGAAACAACCAAACACGTCATAGATGGGGTAATTTTTCAAAGGCTCGATTTAAAAAGTGTGAAGAAACCGTGAATAGAGTATAGTAAGGATTTTGAGATACAGCGCTTTGAAAAATCAGTTCTTAGCTCTGTCGCAGCGCTGTTTAATCAGGTGTGACGTCTTGAAACCACTCCACAGGTCTCGTCTGAATTGTGTGTTCTATGGTCGGAACATTGGACGCACGTGTAATAGTTCCGTATAAAAACTTAGTATTTCGGAAACTCTGCAACACTGTTCAAGCTCCAGCTAGGCGGACCCCTTAACAATTTCTTTATTTCCTTATCGTCAAGGGAAAACCTCGCAACTAAAAAAAAATATATTTTACAGGCAACGAAATCTTTGATTTTGAAGGTAATTTGTAAATTTTTGTAACACAGTCGGGCTATCATTATTTAGGCAAGCTTGCTATTTAACCCAGACATAAGATGCATTTGCAATGTCTAGTACTGCATGTACGAGTTTTTCGCATATTTGAGGTGTTATAGTGAAGTTAAAATGTTTCTATTCTTGTATATTATATTTAACAGTTCTGCAAATGCCAGATTTTCGTTGTTGAGCAATACTAATTTTTTGGTCATAATGGCGTAAAAAAACTGTTAAAAAAATGTATTGCTAGTTTTTCTTAATGAGGATAACAATATTCGCTAAAATCTTCACGGAAATGTGCTGGTTACATACGAACACACGACCAGTAATAGCGATAAAACGGAATGACAACCGCAAGCACGAAAAACACGAAGATAAATGTTTTGCTGAATCAAACAAGGTTTGTTTGGCGCAAACATATTAATTGTTTGTAAAAGGGCAATGAAATATTTTGTTGTTTAACTCAGACATTGAAAGTCAGAAGAGACATTGTAGATGAATTATTTTTGGGAACTGCTTTTCTTTGATACTTTTTTGTTCTGTTGTGAATAAACTGGTATGTTTAAAGATTCCGAATTGTAAGCATAGCATTTTGAATACATTCTGTGCATTAAATCCTAGAAATTATTTAGTCAATATATGTGTTTTAAATTTTAATAAATTGTTTTTAATTCTGATCCGTTCATGGGAAATAAAATTACTTTTCTTGATATATTTAAGCATTATAATAGAAAGTGGGACATTTTCCGAATTTTTGGAATTCAACTATTAATTGTCAATAATTATTTTTTTAAATATAATTTTTTGTGTTATTTAGTTTAGTTGTGTAAAACGTATGTTTTGTTCATGTGTGTGTTTTTGTGGCTTTTAGTGTTGGTTTGTTAGTGTGTATTTATTTATTTGTGTTTATTAGTCTATTAGACTTTATTTCTGATTGTTTTGTGTTTGGTTGTCTTTTTTAATTTTCGTATGTGCGTATCGCCCAGTAAATGGTTAACACTTCTGGGTGACACATTAAACTTATATAAATAAATTAATAAAGAGAGAAAATTATTATTAAAGCGTTTGCAGGCCCAGAAGGCGTCACGCCGCTTTCACAAGTTGCCTCCATCTCGGCCGGTCAAATGCCCCCCTCCTCCATTCCCTGTCGACACCCTACTGTTTTAAGTCTTTTTCCTACTCATTCTGCCATTGTAGTCTTGGGATTCCAAGGGGGCGCGTTTTACTTGGTATCCCTTCCATAATTAATATATTATAACAATTACTTTAATCATTAATACTTCATTGTTTTAAATACAACTGGAGTCATTCTTATGATTGCCCCACTTGATGAATATTTTCTTGCAAAATGTACTTTCTGAGGCATCCAATAATAAAATACAATTCCTTAAATTTTAATTAAAAATAAACTTTTATTAATTGATTTTTAAAACATTCAAATAAGTAAACCCTACAATGTTACAAATATATGGTTTATTTTCCCCCACGCAATAAAAATCGTAATCTTCCGAAAATTTCGGTTGTGTGTAAACTACTTTTTAATAAGTTGTGCATGTAAAACTGTGTGTGAAATTTTCCATTCGAAGTTATTATTCCTAAACCTTAAAGGTGACACCAAAAAGGGTGGGTGGAGGCATTTTGGTGGCTCTTAAAAACGAGGTCTTGAGAGCCGATGAGGGGTGAACTGAGGTGAGAATGGAGCAGTGTCGGAATGCAAGGGCGGGGGAAACGGGAGATCCTCGAGAGGACCCGCCGACCAACGGCATCGTCCGGTACAATTCCCACTTGCGAAAATCCGGGTGTGACCCAGCCGGGGATTGAACCTTGCTCACTTTAGTGGGAGGCCAGCAGGCTAACCGCTGAGCCACCTCGGCTTCGTGCTACAAAGATTTAAGGAGTTTTATTCTACGCAAGTCGCTTAGCGCATTCAGACCCATTGTACACAATTGTGTACTTTACGCACGTGTGGGGAATATTTGGTCTGTACTGCACACTGTGAAACTCAGTGTACAATTATTAGAGAACTGAAAAATTCGCGAGTTCAATGACCTGTAGGCTATACTCTATTTTCGTATGCAAAATCATGCAGATATCACTGTTCATTGGTTGCTTGTTGTATTAGCGGAAGACGGTGATTCGGTCTGCATTTTACTGTGCATTTATTATTGGCTCAGAGTTGTCCAGGAGGTATAATTTAACGTGTGGACCAATAGCATTAGCAATACAATCGTACGGGGATTTGAATTCTAGCTTGTCCCGAAATGAAAACGTGAATTTTTCAGGTATCTAAAAATGATTCTACCTGTGGGTAAATGATTCGCAAACCCGTTTTACTGGTCTTGGTCATAACTGGTTCACATAACTGCAGCCGAACATATAGCCTACACCTCACTGGCTGTGACAACGAAACAAGTGCTGGGTGACTTAAGTACAGCTCTCACAATAAAATTTGTTGTTCGCAACACACGAATCAATAAACTAAAGTCTGTCTGAAAGGGTTGAAACTAACGTTATATGTACGTAGTCTCTTTCGCTTTTGCATTTTGGAAAGATGAATTTTCTTCCCGTAAATTATTTTCTTCACAAATCGGTTGTGTGTTTGTAAATTCCGTACTATTTTTGAATAAATTATGCGCTATAGCTATATGAAACAGTCGTAATTATGAATTCAGGTGATAAACTTTACAAATAGAAAAGATAATCGACGAATTTGCAGTGATGTACTGATCACTACAGCAAAGCAGAAGAAGAAAGTTAGATGCGAGAAAGAGAAATTCAGTTAAACCTAAATTTGAGCTCATATAAATTTTACATTTTTTGGTATTAAACATACAGAAAAAATCTCAAATGTAGTGCTTTTAAGATTTTTTTTTATTTTAGCCTAGATGCGGTTTTGTAATTTAAGTAAACAACCATAATAATTTTCAAAAGAATTTTGATAATTTTTTTATCACTTGATGCCCTATATGATTTCCCCGAAATTAATTTAAAACACTCACACTTTGCATTGTATTGTAGAATGTAAAGCAAAATAGTTTCTAATATTTTACTTTCTTTTTTTTATTTCCTCTTAACTGCTTATAAGTTTCATGTACTATTTATGAAATATCAACAAAATTAGTTATAATAAGTGAAGCGTGACAATTCTAATAATGGCCTGAGATATTTTCTGAACGAAGGGACATTAGGGAGATATTTATTTCTTGATTTATTATGAATTTATGATGCTGTTATTACCGGACGCGTATTTTAATATTTGTGAGTATTTTTTATACAAATTTACCGAAGTGCTCTGAAGCAACGACCAGTTCCAGTTGGAGGCGAACTGGACATGTGGCGCCACCTGTTAAGAGTACAGGCCGATAGATGGCAGGCGCTTCGCTGCAGCTTGGAGCGCATTCTCCCGAGCGCTGCGTCAACTAAGCACACCCTTCACATTTTCGACGTTCCTTAACATTAATTTTCATCCACGCGTGTTTTATTCATCATATGTGGCGCTTTTACGTCAGAAATATGAACCTGCTCTCTAACTAGACCACAATTTTTTTTTCTATCCGAGTCAAGAGAGCCAACTAATTACATCTTAAATTTTCATAATTTCATCAAGAATGTTTAACAGTGCAGGAAAGGGGGACGCATTGTGTCCGAATCACTGTAATAAATTGTGTTAAGACAAAGAATGTCACTTACATTTTCTTTCCATTCGCCTTAAATACAATGGCGATACTAAAATGAACTTTTTTTTTCTGAGACTATGTAGACTTTTGAAATTTTTGACATATAAGAACACACTAAGTAAAGGCTTATGATGACATTGGGTATTCAATAAATTCGACTAAAGCTATTTCCTTTCTCTCTCTTTTTGTCCGTCTCTCTCTCTCTCTCTCTCTCTCTCTGTAACTCTGTGTGAAATTTTACATTTTAATTGAAGTGGTTTTATTGAAGCCTAGGAAGTTGGTTATTTTTTAAAGTTGAATTTATTGTGTAAAAAAAAATACTATCTTCATTTACAGACAGTTCTGCCAAAATATCGCAAATTCTTCAAGAACACACTTATTCATTTTAACGTACCGCAGTATTTTAAAATCAGTTTCCAATGTTCAAACCCGTTTTTTTTACAAAATTTAAACACTTCCATTTGTGAAGCTTTGCCAACGGCGAATGGCCAGTTAATAAACTAACCTCCTATGACATGACCAAATTGTATCCTTAAGCCCGACGATAAATTACACTAAAAGTTAACGACTTAAGATGTATTTGTATGAAGTTTCTGTAATCTTCCGCCGTATGTAATATTAATATTTCCATGTGCTTGATAACTTTACTCATGCATCGGTCAAGTTAAACTGTGAAACTAATAAAAAACTTAAAATTTTAGAAATTTTCTTATCTCAACTTAAATGCATTACAAAAAAAAAAAAAAAAAGCAGAAACGGTAAAATTCATTTTGCTATTCACAAAAAAATTTTTCCTGACACTCTTAATTCAACGAGAAAACATGGAACTACTTACCAACTTACTAGGTGCATGGAAGGTCAACGCGCCAATTTAAATAGAGCATATGCTCGCAGAGGCAGTGACATGTTCAAAGTTTATAATTTTTTACATTTATTATATACATATATTACGTAGGAACTTTCAGTCTAAGATTGAATTTACTCCGTGCCCCAGCTATAGAATAGGTCATAAGAGAGAATTTAAATTTTCCATTCGAAACTATTATTCCAAAACGTTGAAGGTGATACGAAATAAGGGAGAGTGGAGGGATTTCGGCGGCTCTTAACGAGAGATCTTGAGAGCCGATAAGGGTGAAATGAGGTGAGAATGGAGCAGCGCCGGAATGCAAGGGCGGGGGGAAACGGGAGATCCCCGAGGAAACCCGCCAACCAGAGGCGTCATCCAGCAGGATACTCCCACACGCGACCCCACCGGGAATCTAACCTGGTTAACCTCTGTGGGAGGCGAGTACTTAAGGTGAGACTTGACCCAAAGAGGCACTGTAACTTCACGCGAGACTTCCAACATAACCGGAGATTTCCTTCTGTGTTTAGTAATAATAATAATAATGTCGTGTGGGGAGTGCACCCAGGGCAAGGCGACACCCTCCGAGTGACGGTCTTTCCATCTGGGACCCGTAGGCGACCGTCATGCCCGGGCATGACAGAAATGAAACCCTAGAATGGAGCGGCGTTGGAATGCGAGGGCGGGGGAAACGGGAGTACCCCGAGAAAACCCGCCTGCAAGCGGGTGTGTGTAGTACATAGACGTGTGCTTGAAGATAATGTGGAATGTTCGACGCAAAACGCGTCGATCGAACTGACACGCAGAATGTAGGTACGGTATTCCGTAGCCAGAGGTGTTGTAATTGGGAGCACAGTAGCAAGAACAATTGCTCAAAATCCACCTCTCTGGTCATTGTGTCTGCAACTGCACAGGCGCTGAGCACAAAAGACTCTGGAGGCAGAGTGAGAGAGAGAGAGACTCTCGATACAAGAAGGTACAGCGCCACGTAAGCTCACTCCTATTCATCGTCACATCCCCAGCTTTGCTAAGTTTAAGACGTTTCACGGTGTATACCGTATCCATTGCTACTTTATGAACTCAGTGTGTAATTAACTACGTAAGCTACGATGAAATTTTAATTTCAGACTAACGCGGTACATAAAGTGCGAACAAGCAATATTTATTTACCTATCAAGGGGAAAAAAAACGGTTAATTAAATGGTTTTAAGATACCGCAAAACTTACTTCAGTAATGCAGTTTTCCTACAACAGGCTGTTACAGCCATAGTAAAAAAAATTTTCTGATGTAAATATGAAATTTTTTTGTCTTAATTTAGACAGTAAATTTTGTAAAAAAAATATTTTATTCAGTAGAGATTATAAACAGGAAGCCAATTGTAATACTTACTATTTTTCAAAACAATTTTCCATTATCTTACTAACTCAAAGTGGACTACTTAAACTCTGTTGAACTATACTTTATAAACGCAGCCTGTTTACACTCGAAAAGGAATCAAAATTTGATGGGTAAGTATGTAATCAGTTCAATATAAAAACCTTGCAATGAATGAACTTTATATAATTTCAACAGTGACACACGCGAATTAAATATACGTCGAAATATTTCAGAACTGTTAATATTTGCCCATTATTTTTTTGGTCTCGTTTGTCTTATACATGCCTACACATTAAGCTAAGATAATAATCTTAAAAATAATAATTGTTACTAAATATTTAAAAATTATTAGTTCTTACGCATTTGTGTTAGATTGGCACTTTATTACTACAGACCTGAATTTTTCGCGGAATTATATGAGGACAAGCTATATTTCAAACTCTTGTATTTTCTGTTAAAGTCTATTCGCGATATATTTACAATTTTTAAATCGAACCTTTCAAAAATTGTTTACATTTTTCAAGTTGATTCTTAAATATGTTGTGTATCACCAGCGTTTTATTTTTCTATTTAAAAAAAGTATCTTATTTTTGGTGAAACTTAACTCTTTCTTACATGTTATGCAGAAATTACATTATTTCGTTTATAACTAATATTAATAAAAGTAAATATAAAACAGACGCGTTGATAATGCCTAGTAAGAAATAGCTCTCATGCAAAACTTTATGAAAACGAATACGTACGAATTTGCATTTTCCCTTTGGTGTGTTTCTCTAAACTCATTTGAGTTTTGTTTGCACAAAGCGGAGGGATAGCGCGAAAGTAGAACTTTAGCCGGGATGCAGAGAAGTTGAAAGAAACCGCGAATGGATTATCCTATCGCGACAGGACCTCGGCTTGTTTGATACGTCATTTGAGAAGGCTGGGCCAATAGGAAACATTCAAAACCACAAGAGCAACCCCGCCTTCTCTCCGTAGCAGCAAGGTGTCAATAAGGAGTTGTTGGATGCCCAAAAATTCACGGAATCAATCCGAGAGAAGTTGGTTGGAAATCACAAACTTGTACGCTCATGTTGCTTTAGTAGTTAGTCGGTGCATTTTTTGAAGCCTCCTGGATATTAATAAGCCAATAACCAACATGCCAAACTGTAGGCCAAATCACCGCCTTGTACTTTTCACGACCAGCAATCACTGAACAGTTGATGTCTGCATTAGTTAATATAAGACTGTGAAGGCTACCCTACAGGTAATTGAATTCGCGAATTGTCCAGTTCTCTAGCAATTGATATATTTTTCAGTATACAAATGAATGTGAATTCTATATGGGCCATATAATCAATTAATTGTTCTATGTATACTAAAACAAACAATTATTGTATAGGAATATATGGGCGGAAGTGACGCGTTGAGGCACAAACACGCAAATAACACATAAAATGCAACACATTGTTTGTTTACAACGTCACCGCTAAATACCTTTTTACAGCAATGTTTATAATAATTGCTCAAAATTGCTACCACCGACAGTAATGCAAGTTTGGTAGCGTCGGTGGAGTGATTGACGAACAGATTTAAATACGCCGGGTATTTCACGCACGCCACCATTGTCAGCCAATCACGCCATATGTAGAGGTCGCCAAGCATGCGTGACTGTTGGTGGATGCATTTCCAGCAACGGTTTTAACATTTTCTGTACGGAATCACTTGTTAAGTATGCTGCTTATGAATATTTTATGTTTCCGTTAATGTGTTATGTTTTTGTGTTTGTGCCGCAACGTGTCACTTGCGCCCATATATTTCTATACAGTAATTGTTTGTTTTATTTTGCTCTGTCACCCCTCAATAATTGTCCCATGATTTTAGAATCACCCTGTTTATTGTGGGCGATTCGAGTTATGGCAAAATCCGTAATAGAATATTGAAACTTATAGAAGTTATACTTTTTTTGGCGCGTTGTGGGTAAAAGTTTAGTGTGCAATGGAAGTTGCCCGCGCACAGTGTAACGAAATTCGACAGTGAATGTGGTAGGGATGTTTTTCTCGTATCTCGGGAAACAATCAACCCATTATTAAAAAAATTTGGCGAAGATGTACTGTGTTAGGCCATAACAATATATGTATTTTGTTTTAGTCACGCCAAAGAAGCATAACTTCTAACGCGCGTACCTGAGTACACGCATCCATTATTTTTTTTACTACCCACGTAAAGAGATGAGAACTTCGACTAGTTCCAAATCATCGTGGCGTTGATATTGGTTTATCCCAGCCCATTCGCTCCCGGTTTCGGAAATTAATAACCATCCCCCTGAGCGATCAATATGTGAAGCGAAACCAAAACGGTAAACTGATCAGAACAGTCATCACAATAGCACTCGCGCTTGAAATTTGATAGGGAATCATTTTTATGCGGTTCACGATAAAATGAGCACTTTGCAAGTCAATCTCTCAAACAAAATCACTGCCTTTTAAAGGCATGTATAGGCTATTCACCGTAAAGAGAGCACTTTTTTTTAGCCCGGTCGTTTATAATAATAGCCAATAAATATTTTTTATTTTAACCTTAGATGTTAACTTTCGAAAAAATTTATTTTAAAAAGTGGAAAAAAGATAAAAAATGGTTAACACGAAAAAAGTAACAAGATTTTCAAATGTGTTCACTTTACCGTGAACAGTCTATGGGCTAAAGCAGGCCCGCAGTTGAGGTGGTAGCGAATATAATAGTTCTAAGTATTGACGTATTGTAAGTACTAGGTTTAGGCCTACATTTCATGCATAAAAAACTGTTTATTTCTCTTCACTTACATTACAATACGTTCATAACAAATCTACATTTCAACTTGACTGAAAACGTGAAGTAATAAGGCCCTTGGTAAATGTAAAATATATATCTGACAAAAAGTAAAAAAGATAAAATTAAAAAAATGTGTGCGTGTACTTATGTACGCGCGTTAGAAGTCATGCTTCTTTGGCATGACTAAAATAAAATTTTGTTAAGCATGCAAATAATCTATGTAAGTAGGAAAACGATAAAATGACCGATTAAATACACGCGCCAAAAGAAGTATAACTTNTTAAAAAAATGTGTGCGTGTACTTATGTACGCGCGTTAGAAGTCATGCTTCTTTGGCATGACTAAAATAAAATTTTGTTACGCATGCAAATAATCTATGTAAGTAGGAAAACGATAAAATGACCGATTAAATACACGCGCCAAAAGAAGTATAACTTCAAAAACCAAAGTGTGAAAGATAATACTCTTAAGCTCTGTTACTAGGCAAATATAACAATTCGTATTTCAGTGTCGGGTCATACCCCTACCACGTTCACTGTCGAATTTCGTTACACTGTGCGCGCGTGACTTCCGTTGCACACTAAACTTTTATCCTCGACGCGCTAAAAAAAAATTATAACTTCAAATAGGAGGTGAAAAGTAAATCGTTAGCAGGGCTTATAAATTTGCTCATTGATATGCAAACGGCCTGTAAACACACGAAAACATTGTGATGTAACTACAGCGCTGTCGCATCATAGAACTAATATCTCTTCATTTCTTTCCGCGTTAGGTGCAATATCAGTGGTCGGTTTTCGCTGCGCTCGAGAGCACGTTCGGTGTATCGTGTACGTTCGATGTATCGTGTAAATCTCCGTCCCTATGCCGCCCTTGATGTACTCTCTTCTCGCACTTCCCTCTGCTGAGCCTGTGTGGAAGTCTGCGGAATTTTTCAAATGGCCGACGCAGTCGAAGGAAATGGATGCCGAATCGTTACACTGCGATGCCCTGTTTTGTGGTCTTTAGTGTCTTCGAGGCAAACGTTCGAGGAGAGATAAGAAAGCTAACGCTACCGAAGATGTAGGCCCTACGTCGAGAAATAATTGTGCAGATGCCCTTTTGATACGCGAACGGCGTGTGTATGAACAGGATTTTTGCGTCTCCACGGCTTATAATTAAAGTTCGTAATATTTAATTGGCCACTCAATTGCATTTAGTGGACAATTCTGCATGTTACTGTGACTTGGCATTTATTGCAACCTCTGTTGAGGTATTTACCGTGAGATACTATTTCATTTTTCCGAAGCAATAAACAACTAGTTTTGGGTCTAGAATATCATACTCCAGCTAACTGTTCACGTAATTTCGTTTGAAATCTGATAACTACCCGGATAAATAAAAAGGAGTGCGATATAGACCCCTTGGAACTTTGCAAGTTAAATCCCTTTTTTTCCGGAAAGCACTGATTCATTTTAAGTTATTTACATTATTCCGCATTGCATATATGTAAAGCTTCAATATCGATATTTTACAATATAAACATCTCCGGTTATGCGGGCCTCTTAAGTATGGGGCTGTTCAGGATTAAATGGCAATTTATTCTGTACATTTTATTTCTCCAAGACATGGCAATATCTCCTATAAAGGATGGGAAATGTAATCAATTATATTGAACATAAAAGTTTGGATACTGAAAGACTGTCACACTTAAAAATAACATTGAGTTCAGGAAAACACTGTACTATTCATAGATGACCAATATCACAAAATTGACAATGTAACAAACAATGAAATAATCCAGTCGTGAGATTGCTATAAAACTACAATAAACAATTTATTTTGTACAAACAATAACCTAAGTTTAACTATATAAATACTTTTACGTAAATTTTACTTGAAGATGAGTGCAATCTTGAATGTACTCGGGAAAATCTACTTAGGATACACATTTTTGGCAATGTTGTATCCTTCTATCACATCATTAACATCGTCTTCGATTCGGATGATAATATCCAGATCAAGTCAAGCTGTGGAAATTTTAGGGACGTAAATATTCCACTGCACTGTAAAAAGCCCTTTCTAAAAGCACAAATAAAAATTCTTTGAAACGGGTTTGTTTAGAGTAACCTTAAATTGCTTTAGTTCAAAGAAAATTTAAAAAAAACTTCAATATGTTGTTCTTAGTTTTTTTATAAATTATTTTTTAGTATGGCACAACGCCTTTCTTTTCACCAAAGAAAAATAATTTCTTTGAACTTGTTTTATATACATTAAAGACATTTTGGTATATACGAAAGGAAAGGGTTAAGTGATATTAATTTTTTTTTTCGTGCATCTCATTTTCTAGTACACAACGAAACCTACGAAATTATTTGTTAAATAACGTATTATTTAAGTCATATATACATATAATGGTTTAACGTTAAGAATACAGTAAGTGATTTTCCAGCAAAGAATACTGCTAAACTATTATAAGGATATTGCAAGGTTACCTACAATTGCCATTACATATAGATCAACCAAAAGTTTGGTTTGTGGTAGGTTTCCACTGCAGTGGTTCACACTTTACCAAAAAGTGTTTTTTAGAGTGTAATGAGTCAGTTGTTGCTCTTATATACATAAATCGAACAGATACAAAAGTAAATAAATACAGTGTTCACTATTTTATACATTATACGTTTAATTCTTGTTTAAAATATGGAGCTGTTCTTCCTGCTTCTTTACCATAATTACTCGATGGACGCTAACCAGCGTATTCTTAAAAATGCGTGCAGAAAAATGCAGTAATTTTTATAAAACATGTTTGATTCAATACGGATATTATACTGCAAGCCAGCTATAATACAAGATATTTTTCAAAATAATTTACCGGTTTTTTTACGAACTCTGAGTGGACTACTTAAACTGGGATGAAATATACGCGGTAATCGCAATCTGTATACACTCTAAAAGTGAATCTGATGAGATGCTTATAGTTAAAATGAGTCACAAAACTGTCGCGATCTCATCACAGGCGAATAAATGAAATACGAAAAACGCTAACGAGTGGTGACTGGGGGCGATTCGAATTTGTTGTCATTACAAGCCTTTAATAAATATGCTTAATTAGATCAATGAACTAACCCTAATTATGGCCAATATCCCTGATAATTCCAGGCTTCACTGATTTTTTTTAAATTTTCACTAATTTAGTTTTATTTTTCTAATTCTTTATAAGAGTGCAGAACCTAGGAAAAAAATTTTTTTTTCTCCGTTACATCTCTGGACTTGAATAAAGAGACTCAATAAATTAGTTGTATTTATTTTTGTTACCAATAATAATTCTAAAAATGTTATTTCTTTTAAAAATAAACAGAGGAAAAAGCCTACTTTTAGGAAGAGGAATATGGATTCATTGTCATCGTTGAAAATTAATAATTATTGAAAACATTATTGCAGAAGACTTTTTTTTGTTCAGTGGATTTCGCACTTTAAAATGAAAATGTCAAAAATAGTGATAACGTTTCTAACATCTAAATGTTGAAAGTATGACGAATAGTGTACGTTATTCACAGAGTGACCACTTTTGAAAGTCCTCCCGTTTGAAATAAGAGTCAATAAATATATTTTATTTAAGCATTAGACGTTAACTTCCAAGTTCGGTGGAATATACACACTGGGTTTATTACTTAAATTGCAATATGTGTTTGAAAATTTGGTTGAAGGATAAGAAATGGCTGAAAGTAGAAAGTAACTGGGTCCTCAAAAGTGCTCTCGTTATCTTTAGCAGCGTGTAATAAAATGTGTTTCATCACATTGGCAGTCTGTGCACAAGATACGTGTGTCGAATAAGATTGGCATCACAAATGTAGTTCAGTAATTTCTACACACATGAACTGAAAATAAATTTTTTCTTCGTTAGAAGCCATTTTTATTGTTTTTCTTTAACTAAACAATTAAAAAGCGAAGAAAAAAATGTATTTCGTATTTTTGTGTAAAAATAAACATAAAACACTTTTCGATAGTAAAAACGTAATTATACGCAATAGTAATATGATTTCACCTTCCGTGCTCTCACCCAAAAGTCGTCACAGATATTTTTTTCAGTACAACTTTGTTATACCTCATATATTACTTACCGTTGAGCACAGGTTTGAAATTTTTTTCTATAAACATGCCAATGCATTTCAATGCACTGCATCTTCTGCATATGCCGCCACCAATCCGCTTTTCGACATGTCTGAAATATTACTCTGAATAAAGTAACCGCATCGAGAAATGGCTTCCGAACCGGTATCTTTCGCCAAAGAAGAATACTGATTTTTCTAAAGGTATTCTATCATTTTCGTGGGTGGGTGTATCTCTGGCGTGCACTTCTTTTCATGGGAAAAAGGAGGAACCACTGCTAATCACATGCACGGGGTTCTGAGAAACCGAGAGAGCTCTATTCAACCGGTGAAAAGATAGAGCAAATTGGAAACCTTCCAAAAACTCTCTCGTGTTACAGCGCAGCATCATACAATACCATCGCGTCCGTTCTGAAAAGGCATTTGGTTCTCTACAGCCGTTAATAATTTTGTATTACACGTCTGCTTTCTTACGTGAGTATACATGTAAAATGTAAAGAGAGCTAGGGCTGGAAAATTGGGGGCGTTGCGCTACCGTTGAAATAAAATCATTTCAAAAATGCTTATTAATATTCAAACAACACCATTAACACTTTCAGTATGCACTGATGTGAGGCACATATTTTACTGCAGCACGCGATGCAATTTGTTGTAATAAGTATTTTTTTTCTTTGCATTTTAATGGCAATGGTGAGTTCATGTTATAATGTTGGTATGATTGGACTATTGCCGACCATGAGACTAAATAAAAATCGCACACGCAGGACTCAGCAAGAAAAAAAACCAAAAAAAACATGTTATATCACCACAGACAGATAATTAGGAAAAGTCGTTTCCTTGTCAATAATATATTAATTAATTATTACCTTCTTTAAAACATTTTCTTAGGGGAGGGACCAGAGAATAAAGAATAATGAAATACTATCGAGTGAAGTATTTTTTAGTCATAATAATATATAATTAATAACAAAAACCTGAAAACAGTGACTTACCGTCCTATTAGCTCATCGTCACTCAAAGAAAAACTTTCTTATGTAATTCAGCGCCGATTATGATATGTAAAAGGGCCGTTGTAACTCGCGGTAAGGCACCCTTTTCTGGCCTCAAGGTAACAGAAAATTAAACTTACTGGAGACAAAATAAACCACGTAATTTAATACCGGTATAAAGAATAATAATTTATGTTCAATAAAGTTGGTTTACCAGGCGTCGTTCTGACATTACCCAACACGGCGATTGCTGAGAAAGGATCTTACCTTCTCAAATGAGCACTCCGGAAATAATTGCGACCAATCCAGCCGGGCCTCGCGTTAACCCCTTAACTCACACGTTAATTTTTCTCTTCCAAGTGTTGAAAAAACAAGATTTGTGGTCTGAAACGTACTTTCTAACAACTGGTCAAAATCACCCGATAAAACGCATGAAAAGGGATTTATATTGGCCTATGGCACCGGCACAAACCAATAACAAATGTTTCGTGTACCAGCAGCGACCAATAGCGTGACGCAGGGGAAAGGCGCTGTCTCCTATTGGCGCTGGTTTCTAACCTTGAACAGCACTGGCCATGACGTCATCTTATTTCGCAACACGCCATGCGTGAACGGGTACACTCGGGATGAAATGTTGAGGAGTTGCGAATCGGCTTCATCTATCGTGCAGGAGTTCGTCTTTTTCGCGTCGTAATTTCAGTTTCAGGGGTATCATTGAAAATGTTTGATAATAGAAAATCTGCATTTCGCTAGTTGTTTGATATTTCTGTACCTTATTTTCACTGTTTGTTGTTTCCTCCTTGCAAAAAAGTCAGAAACTTAATTATAACATATAAATACGTTCCTGACATTTTGCATCTGGCAGATAACACATAATGAAAATGAAGCCCAGAAATATTAAACAATTAGTAGAACTTAAATTTTCTATAATCGTACATTGTCAGTGATTACTCTGAATCCCGAATTATGACGCGAAAACGAAGAATTTATGCAAAAGAGGTAAAACCAAGCCCTAATGCTGCCCATAATTCTTGCTGCTTATTTTCAAGAAATATTTCCTTATCATTAGGATGGTGAAGCTTAAACAATTACGACTGCTGCTCTATTAAGTGTAATACGCCCTTTTCGAAGTGAACCGAGAATTTAATTAGGTCGAAGGGATCACAATTTTCCCCAAGGAATAGATTATCAAGGATAACCGACGACGTAACAAAACCAGATTAGAGTGAGTCAGACGATCTTGTACTTGCAATACTGAATCATATTGTCATAAAACCAAAATATGTGGTAAAAATTATCATCCAGGTAACCTCACCCTAGTGAACATTTTATTTTCAAACGGTGGCGTTTGGTGAAGTGTTGCAATTTAATCTGGTGCTTGCTCAGTGCTGTACACACTCGGCGCGCGTAGCAGGAACCAGTGACCAGAGTGGGGCCGGGAGAAGCTGAATGTATTGCGGCCACTCACGAGAGAGCGGTGAGGCACCCATTACACAAGTGGTGTGACGTCAACTGCACCAGTACGTTTAAGTGGCCGATCTGTAATCTAGTAAACGATTAGGTACAGCACGGAGCGAAACACAGCTTACCTCGCAACAGTTCACAACACGCCGCCGTTTTCAAATATTTCTTTTGTCTGGTCAAAATACACCGGCTAAACTAATTTTAGATAAATTAATTGAATACATTTAAACCTGTTGTCGGATTATGTGGGTTTGTTTAAAAGTTTATTTAGGTGTTGGCAGGTGCACTTTTGCCATTTATGATTACCCTTGCTTTATCACTGCTTAGTGAGCACACATTAAATTAGAAATAATATATCGCGCATATATTTTTAAACGTGAAATTAAAAGGCTAACAACTTTTTATAAACCTTGCTAAGAGTATAAACTGTAATTTGAATGTAACTGAAATGTGTTTCGCTTGTTTTATACGCATTTAGGTACAAATTAGCGTCATATTTATACGCATATGCGTCCTTACGTTCCACGGCATCACTGCGGAATAAATAAGCATGTTGAAATGAAATGAGGTGGATGTTTCCATTTGATACGGGCGTACCCATTCTCTGATAGGCTGCGTGTAGCTCTGGGAATCGACCTTGTGTCTAATTGGCTACCACGTGGTACGGAAGATTCTCTATTGGCTGGGCTGCCGACTGGCGAGTCAGTCGCCAGGCGCTGATTGGCGAACGGCGTCCCGGCATGTTACTGGCAATTGACGACATTCTTCTCGGGCTTGTGGCTGCAGCTTGCAACACAAACGGTTGCTTCACCTCTGTATACCTAACCTACTCTGTGGTATCTTTTGATAAACAAATATATAATAGTCATAAAGACTATTGCGTAGTATTCTTTTTCATGCGGAGAAATGATAATCAGGAAGCAGGAAAAACAAACTATTTTCAGTACCTACGATCCATAATATTCATTGAAGAGAAACCATTCAACATCAATGAAAATCGCTGTAAATAAAGTACAACTGAACATTTATATTACTATTTATTAGTATGCTTTACTATACAGGTTGATTCTAAAATCATGGGACAAACATTGAGGTGCGGTAGAGCTCACTAAAACAAACAATTATTGTATAGGAATATATGGGCGGAAGTGACGCGTTGAGGCACAAACACAAAAACATAACACATTAACGGAAACATAAAATGTTCATTAGCAGCATACTTAACGAGTAATTCCGTACAGAAAATGTTAAAAGAGTTACTGGAAATGCATCCAACAACAGTAACCCATGCTTGGCTACCTCTACATATGGCGTGATTGGCTGACAATGGTGGCGTGCGTGAAATACCCGGCGTATTTGAATCTGTTCGCCAATCACTCCACCGACGCTACCAATCTTGCATTACTGTCGATGGTTGCAATTTTGAGCAATTATTATAAACATTGCTGTAAAAAGGCATTTAGCGGCGACGTTGTAAATAAACAATGTGTTTCAACATGTGTTATTTTTGTGTTTGTGCCTCAACGCGTCACTCCCGCCCATATATTCCTATACAATAATTGTTTGTTTTAGTGAGCTCTGTCACCCCTCAATGTTTGTCCCATGAGTTTAGAATCACTATGTATATAGTAAAGCATTATATGTATATGACGTACTTATACTACACCTGCCACAATACTAACGCGATATTGACTGGCCTCTAATATTAATCGAGAAATGGCGTGACCGAAAGGTGTAATCTGAAACATTATTACTTGCAACAAGTATTGGGTATTATCGTAACACCAGGAAACACTCGGTTGTTTATGAAAAATGTAAAGTCGATGTTGATCGTATCTTAAGTTTCCGTCGGACTAGGAGAACTTCTGTTTGTAACCTGCAATTTGAACGCTGTTTGAAAGGGATCCATAATATGTGTATGTAATTTGCGCTCTTTTTGTGTACATAAGTGCAAGCTCAATTTTCAATGATACTAGAAGCCGTTTCTTTTTCAAGTAAGAGATATAACCTATGAATATGAAATTTAATATTCTGATATGTATAAAATGATACGTGATATATGTATGTATACCAGGAGATATAAAATCAGTAGTTAAAAAAATACCGAAATCATTATTAATTAAAATTTGAATATAATTCCAAAAACCATATTTTTTAAATTAATAAATTTTATTAGCTTAATAATGTAGATTAAATTAATTTTATATTATTATTATAAGACTAAATCAACGCCATGTGTGCCAACATGTTTATCTGTAAAACTTCGATGACCCCATTTTCAAACAAACATTTTGCCTATTGGACCAGTTCTACAATCGATTTGATATTTGATGAGTTCAGACTATCAGAATCGCGCACAACGTAAATTGACACTTCCAACACCTTGAAACTTCGAAATTACAAACCGTTATTGGAAACGAAATGAGGTCGCAGAGATAATTACAGTATATCAAATTTGTCTGGACACGGATGCTATTGGAAGCAGGCTATTTAATTTCATCGCGCGACAAATGTGCTTCATTAGTAAAATGTAATTTAGTTCAATTGCTTAAAAATATCATGATTTTTTAAAATTATTTTCTCTACGGGGCTATTTTGTAACACAAAAACTCTATCTGAAATTGAAAATTATTTTCAATTAAAATTGAAATAGTTTATTTAAAGAATAATTCGACAATGTCACACATTTTCAACCATGGTCAAGGTTATTTGACCACCTTAATTACAAGGAAGAATTGAATTGCCGTAACTGCAAATATATTTGAAAGGCAAAATTTGGCAGCTTAAAGGGGCTTAGGAACATCACAGTATATCGAGAGTTTCTGCGTTGTAATATATACAGGATGTTTTACTAGCTCTCGGTTGCTGATTTTCGCGCATCAATATCAGACGGTTCCCGACCCCTGAACTTTGTAGTAAACTGTCGCTAGCACTCCCTCATGGTCTTTGTATGCCAGTACATGCGGATGATAAACAGACGCTGCTCCATTGAGTCTAGAGATGGGCTGTTTAATTGCAAACTGTGAACCTTTAACAAGTACGTAAAATCACTGAGTGGCTAGCGGAAATACTTTTACTTCCGAGATTAGTGCAAGACAAGGTTCACAATTAATTTGTAGCCTTGCTACGTCGTTGGGGTAATAAGTAGTATCATAAGCCTACTGATTATACCAAACCGCTCTTTTATCATTCACAGTTTCGCGCATTAATTCTGAATGCACATAGGACATCAACAGACGGGCAATACACCATGAATCCTGCAGGGCAGTCCACAAATCCAATCTGCGACAATTTGAGAAAGGGTTGCACGTCTGTCACGTTTAATGATACTCGTCAGTCTTCGTTTGTCCCGTTCTTTCACGATATTTTTCTGACCGCAGCAATGTCGAAAATTTGATGTTTTACCGGATTTCCGATATTCACTGTACACTCGATAAATGGTCGTCCGCGAACATCCAAATGTTATCGCTACCTTGGAGATGCTATGTCCCATATCTCGTGCGTCAACTATAACACTACGTTCAAACTCACTTAAATATTGATAACCTGACATTGTAGCAGCAGTAACCGATCTAGCAACTTTACCAGACGCTTGATATCTTATATAGGCGCTGCCGACCGCATCGCGTTACTCTGATTGGTTCCATACCACTGTTATTTGCATACGCACGCCTATACTATACCAGTTTTTTGGCTCTTCAGTGTATATTACCAATTGCTTCATATTAATTTTTTTGAACAAATGTTAAAACAGCTATAGTAAAAATATTTTTGTTCAATCTACACTTATCGTAATAAAAACGCCTCTTTTGTTTTTTTGTATTTGTCAAGTGCTTTAAAACAATACTGTTAAATACTTTCCATTTTCTGTAAGCATGGATCATGAATAATTTTCTTACTAAGACCAACAATGACATGATATTGTCACATTTATTTTAAATTGAATTAAAATTTATTTCATAAATGACACATTAAAACACAAGTCATTTGAATCATCCTCAGGACAATTACATTCTTCGCATATTAAAAGCGGTTTTTTTATGCTTAAAAATATTTCTAAAAAATCCAATCTGCAATATAATTTTCATAGCAGTGCAACGATAAAAACTGTCAGCATGTCACTTGTACTGAAGTGAACTAATAGCAGCCTTAAAAGTATACAGAAATAATGCCATCGCGAACTGTGAAAACTAGCACGTATATCTATTTCACACCAATGAAACGGTAGCATTCACAATCACAAGTTACCACTAGAAAATCACTGTTCAACCCAACTCTGCTTAATACAGACTTATACTGTACCCGACAAAAACACGAACCACTATTAGCCTCGTCCAGACATTGCGTGCGTGTGCACGCGAGGGCACGAGTTACTACACACTCAGAGGTGGGTTTGCTCCGGAAAACCAAATACTCGCTCGCATATGGTCAAGCACATATTTAGCAGCCCCAACGAGATATATTGCTGAGTAAAAAAAAACTTCAAAAAACAAAACCAAAGTGATTTCGTTTCTCTTACAAACTACACCCTCGAATAAACACAACCCTTTGGGTTGGGATGAAAAGTGTTGAGACTGTAAATGAAATATTAAGTTGAATCAACTGTAAACATTTGCTTGGTTACTCGTGTCGTCTTCGTTTTCGAAATACAGCTCGAGTATTTCTTTGTAATTTTTGTCACGATTGGGAAAAAAATAGCGTTTGTTAATGCTTAATAAAGGTATAGAATCCGAAAAATAAAAAATAATTCCACAGGAAACTAAAAAGTTAACCCTTAATACCTGAAATATTCATTTACATAAGATGTCCAGCATTTGAAAATAATGTTTTTCAAAACATTTGTATTTCGTCAACAGTTACTTTTGTTGAGGTTGCTAAAACCTAGTGCTCGGACACAAATTATCCGAGTTGGATTCTCGTTCGTGCTTCTGGTATATTTTTTTTTAAATAACTGAAAACCCAAACTAATCTGAATTTGCACCAACTAAATCTCACAGTTTGGGGTGATCAAATAAGAAGAACAAAGTAATTTGGTTTCGACAACGAAATATTCTATTGCCCCTATACACATTCTTTATGTGGTTACGCAGATCAAACTAATTTTTACCGGCGTGTTGCGCCACCTCCAATGAAGTCACCATGTTTCTCACACACCAGTGTATCTCCGTAGCAGATTTCAATGCATTATGACTAGAGACCTGAAAAATTCGCGTTTTCGTTTCGGGACAAGCTAGAATTCAAATCCCCGTACGTTTGTATCGCTAATGCTATTGGTCCACCCGTTAAATTACACCTCCTGGACAACTCTGAGCATATAATAAATACACAGTAAAATGCAGACCGAATCACCATCATCCGCTAATACAGCAAGCAACCAATGAGCAGTGATATCTGCATGATTTTGCATGCGAAAATGGAGTATAGCCTACAGGTAATTGAACTCGCGAATTTTTCAGGTCTCTAATTATGACTCATAGTTTGATATTTATGAGCTCACATTAGGGCNAATTATGACTCATAGTTTGATATTTATGAGCTCACATTAGGGCCTTAGTGGGAGTAAAACATCATGTTTATCTTCGGAGATGATTTTTTTTACGAACGTTGATTTTTGTTGACCGTGAAGCGCGTGCAATAGCGAATTCATCGTGTCATAGCAGAAACAGCGGGAGGGGTGTACAAAGCTGGGTGAGAGCCAAGACTGACGCAAGCTGAACTCGCCGAACAAGCCGGTTGATATTTTCGGTCGTGCGCGCTTGGGAACGGATCGACGCTCCGGTGTGACATCGGCTTTGGCGACGGACGAGACGTGATGCACGGTACCCCCCCTCCTTTCCCCCACCTCCACGCCGACGGACAAGAGAAAAAGCGATGACGAGCTACCCAACGATTCATGCGAGGCCCCGTGGAGGCCTTGATATCTGGAGTAGGGAAATTCAAATGAGAGCGCTTCATCAAGCGGTGATCAATCACGCATCGAATATGTCGACGTAGACATCCGTTACGTTGGTTCGAGTCCGTGGTGAATTGTGTACGACGGGGGATCGTGCGTGTGTGGATGTGTACAGTAGGAGGGAAGGGGTGCAGTGTTATTTATTAGTAGAGTCGCGAAAATTATGGGAGTTGAGTTGCACGACACGCTAGACTTCAAGCTTGTGTACTTGGGTCTTGCGTTTGTAATTTGGTCACAGATTATCAGACATACTGGACAATTATGAGCCGATATAAAACCAGTAAATAAGTATTACAATGCGAGGTAGTGCATTTTGGAAGTAACCTGGTTCGAATCCCGGTTTCAGTCTTCCGGGGTTTCCCGAAATCTCTCCAGGTGAATGCTGGGACGATTCCTCAATACAGGGTCTGGCCTATTACTTCCCAATCTATGAACTAATAGTGTTCCCCCACCAAGGCGTGGTCACGGTTCTGTGGCACTCAAAACACCCAATAAATTGAACAATTTCAACAAGCGCCAAGCGTANACACCCAATAAATTGAACAATTTCAACAAGCGCCAAGCGTACTGCTTTTGGGGGAAACTGGCAAGTCACTGGAGCAGCAGCCAACGGACATATTATTGGCAGGGCCAGTGACTTTTCCGTGTAAAAATCGGAGCATACAGTAGACTTCAATACTATATACACACCTCAGCTGTTGTTATACCTCCATTGGCTGCTGGCGCCGTGTCCGTCTTTGACCAAGCCACTCAGGACTAAGTAACTCCGACACTGAACCTTCGTGATTCGTGCGCAAACGGTTAACACGGGCCAGAACATTTTTTTTACCCAATCAAAGAAGCTGGACGACCCTACAGTGCTTTGGACTTTATCTTGTCTTGAAATCTTTTCGCGAAATATCCCTGCCCTTCATTATTGGTATATGAAAATACAACGGACATTGGGGTTTAGACAGGTCGTTGAAATAGCGGAATTTTGTTCTCCTTATACGCTATTATTTAACTGTATTTGCTACTACCATATCTTTTATTCTAATCCGTTCTGTCAACCGTGAGGTTCATCCTTGTGGCAAATCTGATTTATGGAATTTTCTACACTTCTTCGGCATTAATGGTTAATGCTAATATCATCGAGCGCCCAGAAACTGGTTTTCTGGTTGCAAGAAAAGCGCTGAGCAAAAGTACAGTGCACACCAAAAACATATGCGGTTGCAACACTTGAGCTCAGAAATTAATGTGTAAACAAACGACTAGAAGTGTAACAGGAGATAGAAGAGATTTCTTGCCGACTAAACTATCCGAATCTTGCTAAAAAAAAAACTGGCAACATACATCTCTGGCTTACGCAGGATTTGAACCCAGGACCTCGTGTAACGAAGACGCCCCTTCCCAACCTCTGCCGCACAGGTCGTCCTTTGTTATGGATGAGAAGGGGGTGTGTGGGCGAATCATCTCCTTAATCTCACAAGGTTGTCTTTTTTTTTTGCCTAATGATTTATAATAAAATATTCCACATTTCTCCTCTTATTATGCTTTTCATAACGATATCATCATGATGTTCTAATAATGACACTTGTATTGGATTTTGTAAAAAAAACCAACATTATTTTTGCAAATATTTATGAGTTTTAAATAATGAAATTAAATCAGGAATCTCTTCTTTACCTGTCAGGGGAAGTACAATGTGAAATGTGAACTCGCTAAATAACTTGTATTAGCTTCGGATGCCAGAAAACAGACACTCGGTAATGTTTTGTCAGTTTCAGCTCAAATCATATAGCAAAATATGTCTCCTATTTTCATAAGCTGATGGCAATAATTTTCAGTTTAATGCACGCCTCCATAATAACTTAATTTTTTTTATAATTTCTGTACAGTTTCTTTGATGTTTTAAAATGTATGTTCTATGGCCCTGATGATCAGAATGGGTTTTTTTGGGGGGTGAGGGTAAAATTATTGCGCGTCCTTTCCCGTGAACGTGCTGCAAGGAAAGAAATTTGATCGCCAGTGCTGTACTCACAGAGGTCTCAAATCCCAACAAAAAAAAAACCACGCAGGTCCTATTGTACGTGGAAGTCTTTAAAATACTTATTTCCTAACGGTTGGCTCCAACTAACTTTGAACGACTATACGGCTAGTTGATTTATAAGGCGTGAAACCTAAAATTATTACGAGACAGAAAATAATAAGACTTCTCTGGTTCTCTTAATGTACTGCGATCATAATACGCGTTACAATTATGTACCGTCTCATGTTGACAAGCCATNACTTCTCTGGTTCTCTTAATGTACTGCGATCATAATACGCGTTACAATTATGTACCGTCTCATGTTGACAAGCCATAACATTCGTTTGCACTTTAAGTGAACGATTTCACCACTGGTATGAACAAAAGTGTATGAGTGTTGCAAATCCAGTAAAATTATATTGTCCACTCTCCGCGGCAGAAAATTGTTTCCATAAATTTATGAAGCCTTTCTTGCGATTAAAATTTTGAGGACAATTACCTTTACCTTATAGGCCAGTAAAAAGTTAATAAGAAAAAATTTAAAATAAAATGTTAGCACATTGACTTGTTTTATGAGCAACCTTGAAGTACGTGGTCACCGAATTAAAGAAAAACATTTTAAACTGCGCGTAAATAAAGGCAATACTGTTGTAATTACTTCTGATACTGCTTAAGTTAGGCTACTGACGCGATTTAATAAATTATAACATAATTCTTTGATTACCAAACTGTCGCTAACTAGCAGTTGTAGCAACAAAAATTATNGCGATTTAATAAATTATAACATAATTCTTTGATTACCAAACTGTCGCTAACTAGCAGTTGTAGCAACAAAAATTATGAACATTTTCAAAATTGCTTCGTAAAAATCTACAACTTTCCTTGATGATTCTCTCTCAATTGGAAATGTTCTAGCCTCTCTCAAAACTCAATTCTGCAATGCTGCCAGCGTGTGATTCGTCAAGTCAGTGACAGCCTGGCCGTGTGCATTCGGTCTCAATCCATCATCCCAGCTCCCCTGATACATCATGAGGACGCGGAGTTTGTCAGCAATTCCTCAGAGTGGGAGGGGGGGATGTAATTACCTCCAGATCGACTCGCAAACTTTGCTTAAGACCACTCTTCTTGGCGAATGTGACCGACCTGTGTTGACGAGGTGCTTAACCAACTAACTGAGCGCTTCTAGCTCAGAATGTAGGTTCATGGTTTGGCCACAGGATAGGTCAGTATACAGAAGTGCAATCGCGTGGCAGTTAGTATGCTGTGCAGCGCACCCTTTACCTGATTGGCTGCGCAAGGCTCTGGGAACGGGCCTTGTGTCTGACACCAATTATCTCCAATTAGCACTACGCGCGCCTTAATTGCTCTACATTTTCCACAATCAGAACCACACTCACCACAATCAGTACCACACACCACAATTGCTCTACGCGCCCCATAATCGGCACCACACTCACCAACATCTGCACCACACACCATAATGACTCTACCCGCTCAGTATCAGCATCACACGCTCCACAATTGATTGCAAATTTGTCCATGATTGCTCTACGCGCTCTGAAATCAGCACTGCATACTCTGCATTCAAAGTTTCCCTATTGGGCTGGCCTGGAGAGTAATTTACGAAGCGCTGATTGGCGAACGGAGTTCTGACGTATTGCTGACCACTGACGCTGTTTTGCTACCTTACGCGACTGGAATTCGCCGTATGGGCGGCTGTTTCGCCTCTGTAAACTAATGTATCCTGTGCTCGCACATTGCATGCAAATCGTGTGTTCTTCCACCACATGTAAAACTAACATTTTCATGGGTTTGATCACTATTTCTTAACGCATGTCAAGTAAAGCTGTGAGATTATTAGAAAAGTAAACATTTTACAAAGCTGCTTATTAGAAGACTTAAATGCATTAGTATTCACAAATGTTAGACTTTTTATTCAACGTTAAGACGCGGATCTACTTCGTCTCACCGTCGTTACCAACTTTACTGATCGAATGTCAGTAAGTCCATTAAAACACACGCAGCTAAGGGCGGTTGTAGTTTTCATAGGTTGATTTCAAAAAAGCTCAATTAACTATGAACAATCTATAAGCGCCTTCCATTATCTTCCACATTTCGAATCAACTGCGTCAGTGGGTTGCCAAGGCACGGAATACACGAACCGTAGTTCTCTATTCAGTTTCTTGTAAAGTGCTACGATGTGTACAAGGTGACAATGAAAGTGTAATTTTTTTCGCTTTGGTTCTGCCCAAGCTCTAGCAACTTGAATGGGGAAAACGAATCCTCGTCCAAGAATTCTAAAGCATAGTTTTTACGCTCTAACAACTTCGCCATTTAATTTTGGTTTCTATGTTTAAACAAAATATTTGCTACCTGCGCATCGCGTGAATATACAAAAAATAGTAACGTATTGTTTTTCCTTAGATGTTGAAGAAACACGTCCTTCGTTTATATATATATATATATATATTTCTGTTCAGATGGTGGCAGCAAGGCCTTTATAGTCAATGCTGCTTTCACATATCTTAGTTCGTGAAAATGTATTTTCTTTAATATTGGTTTGAACCTCTTTATAAAGTGGCATTTATTCACCATGGTTGTGCCTCTTATTCTCTCACATATATTTATGGTAAGAAATTACTGGGGATAGACTCGGTCAATAACATTGCCCAGAAAGCGTTGGCCAGTCTTAAATTAAACTAAAATACAGGCTAGTGACTTCATGAGCTTTCATCATGCAACATTACAAAGTTAGTATTTGTTGTCCACCAAGTGTTATAATATAGTTGGTAGTTCCGTAGATTATACTTTGGCAAGCAAATACAGGGTGCCCCATTAAAATGTACTCGCCCACAGAGTGGCTATAATTCAGTGCTATCATTTATTTGAGACGTCCTGCCTCGTCTCGTATGCGTTTATTTGATTAATGTGGTTGTACTCTACGTTGATATAATTCATTTCCATCATCACACATGTGCTTTTGTTACTAACACGGCAATTGTTGCCATGCAACAGGCGAGTACATTTTATTGGGATATACTGTAGTTGCTGCTTGGCTCTGCCTATAAAAACGGGATGTACGCCTAGTCTATATGCAATAAACCACACGGTAGTGCTCTGCGAGAAGTATATGCTACTCGCAATCGCCGAATTTGTCAATTGCTCGGAATTTTTTATCAAAAACGCTGCGTGGGGTAGTGATATACTCCCATGTCATGTTATGTGGAATTATTTCGGTCACTGAGCATTTGAAAATACCCACTACGCGTTGTGGCAATTGCACTTTTCTCAATAGCAGAAACAAGACTGTCTTATTGCTTTTCGCTTTGTGGCTACTACAAATTAGTAAATTACCCACAACGTGATGCGAATTTTCTGGATGTTCGCCCTACGGCTTTATTCCGTTTAGATTATGTAAGGTTAAGATATATTAGGTTATGTTCGGTTTGGTTATGTTAAGTCAGATTAGGTTTTCCTAAATAAGTTTAAAAATTAATAATTGACGTTTGAAAATGTTACTGCGCTGACCTGCATACATTACAATCGCCACACCTACAGCCATGCGTCCAGTAAAGTTAATAACAACAAAGAGAGAGAGTATGTGTGTGTGTGTGCGAGTGTGTGTGTGTAGTTCCATATCTCAACGTCGAATTACAATTGTAAGGTAAACATTTGTGAATACTGAAACGATTTACTATGCGTTCCAATTTTTATACATCTGAGTTTAAGAAAAAAGCCATTTGTGAAATATTTACTTTTCTAATAACTTTACAGTTTCACATGACCGACACATGAATGAAGTGGTCAGTTTGTTTTCTATAATGGTTGAATAATACACAATTTGCAAACAAGTAACTCTTAGGGGCTCTCAAAAATTGGTCACTTTATTGTGAACTCCCTATAAAAAATATTTTCTGTTCATTCGGTATGACAAAACTTTTAGTTTATGAAATGCTGTGCAAGCCATCGCGCAAGCTGTGACAGCCTTCAGCACACGATGTCAGCCTCAGCGATGAGTATTCTCATATGGCGACGGCAAACAACAAGAGTGTACTGTAAAACACATGCAGCGTTATCGGTCTCTATGAAATCCGCGTTATTTTCGAACGCGAGTCACGCATTCTAACTGCTGGACCGAACGCACGAGGGGTGAACATTTTTTAATTTCATACCGATCCCGACTCTCCGTTGCACCGAAAGCCTTTCGGAGGTCAGCCTGGTGGGCATATTGCCCGCCCGTCCGTATATATTTGACAGCCCCCGGGGGGAGGAGCTGTTCAGCTGCGAGAATTCTCTCGGCCCGTTCTGCCATGAAAGTGCTTGCTGCCTGGCTTCCCTTTGTGAAGGTGCCGCCCTCAAACACACACACACACACACACACAGAGAGAGTTCTCTGCATTGTTCGGCTTCACCATGATGAAATCTGGCCCACGTCGGGCGAGGCGAAGTATTTGGTCAACGCCACACCATGAGTCTCAAACAAACTGATTCACTTACATTTGTCCGCCTGGGACTGTTATAAATCGGGGCGTCTGGCGTGCGCGAAGTACCACGTAAAAAAAAGAAGTAGAACATATTATAAACTTGAAAATATCAACAGGATGATTCTGAAATCATGGGACAAACATTGAGGAGTGGTAGAGCTCACTAAAACAAACAATTATTGTATAGGAATATATGTGCGGGAGTGACGCGTTGAGGCACAAACACAAAAACATAACTCATTAACGGAAACATAAAATGTTCATTAGCAGCACACTTAACGAGTGATTCCGTAAAGAAAATGTTAAAACAGTTGCTGGAAATGCATCCGCCAACAGTCACGCATGCTTGGCGACCTCTACATATGGCGTGATTGGCTGACAATGGTGGCGTGCGTGAAATACCTGGCGTATTTGAATCTGTTCGCCAATCACTCCACCGACGCTGCCAAGCTTGCATTACTGTCGGCGGTAGCAATTTTGAGAAATTATAATACAAATTGCTGTAAAAAGGCATTTAGCGGCGACGTTGTAAATAAACAATGTGTTGAATTTCATGTGTTATTTATGTGTTTGTACCTCAACGCGTCTCTCCCGCCCATATATTCCTGTACAATAATTGTTTGTTTTAGTGAGCTCTACCACTCCTCAATGTTTGTCCCATGATTTTAGAATCATCCTGTATATGTATGGCTAGAGACATGAAACATTCGTGAGTTCAATGACCTGCAGGCTATACTCCATTTTCGTATGTAAAATCATGCAGATACCACTGTTTATTGGTTGCTCGTTGTATTATCGGAAGACGGTGATTCGGTGTGCATTTTACTGGGTATTTATTATTGGCTCTGAGTTGTCCATGAGGTGTAATTTGAAGAGTGGACCAATAGCATTAGCAATACAAACGTACGGGGATTTGAATCCTTCTTATTGTCCCGAAATGAAAACGCGAATTTTTCAGGTCTCTACGTATGACTTTTGAAAATATTTAGTTCCACTCCCTCGTCGATCGAGCAAATTAAAAAAAAAAAAGTAACTTTGGTTTTCTTATTCTGCACATTGAATTAAGTTCTCTGCGTGGACAAAGTAATATTTACTTGAACTTATGCATGCGTCAACTATGAGTAACGGTAAAATGGTTAGAAATGTAAATACACTGTGGCGAATCCCACTGTAAGATAATAATTGTTTTCAAAATATGGTATTTATTCAATTGGAATATTTTTTTCTTTAATGCGTATTTTAATTAGAACTTTTTATTATTATGTATAAGTTTTTNCGAATTTTTCAGGTCTCTACGTATGACTTTTGAAAATATTTAGTTCCACTCCCTCGTCGATCGAGCAAATTAAAAAAAAAAAAGTAACTTTGGTTTTCTTATTCTGTCCATTGAATTAAGTTCTCTGCGTGCACAAAGTAATATTTCCTTGAACTTATGCATGCGTCAACTATGAGTAACGGTAAAATGGTTAAAAATGTAAATACACTGTGGCGAATCCCACTGTAAGATAATAATTGTTTTCAAAATATGGTATTTATTCAATTGGAATATTTTTTTCTTTAATGCGTATTTTAATTAGAACTTTTTATTATTATGTATAAGTTTTTCTTTTTATTAAATTATATTACACCAATATTTTACTATAACATAATTGATTATAAAAGGAAATTATATATATATAATGTTATTATAATTTTATATATGATGTTATTTCAACGATATTGAATTGTGAAATCATAATTTATTTGGAAGTAGTTTAAAAATACGTTAACACGTGGGAGTATTTTTGTCAACCATACTAAATAAAAATACTCCAGTAAGTAGTTACAAGTGGTAATTGTTTGCTGAGGCTGATTTCGAAAACGCCCACTTTACTAAACTGTATATGATTTTCACCATTATGTCATCGTTTGTATGCAATTCAGTTCAAGGAAATGGTGATTGTGACTATTTAATTTAAATTATGACTTCAAACAGAACTTTCAAGCTATTTTGATTATTTTTTTTGTGGAGTGGCACTTTAATTTCCTNATAATGTTATGATAATTTTATATATGATGTTATTTTAACGATATTGAATTGTGAAATCATAATTTATTTGGAAGTAGTTTAAAAATACGTTAACACGTGGGAGTATTTTTGTCAACCATACTAAATAAAAATACTCCAGTAAGTAGTTACAAGTGGTAATTGTTTGCTGAGGCTGATTTCGAAAACGCCCACTTTACTAAACTGTATATGATTTTCACCATTATGTCATCGTTTGTATGCAATTCAGTGCAAGGAAATGGTGATTGTGACTATTGAATTTAAATTATGACTTCAAACAGAACTTTCAAGCTATTTTGATTATTTTTTTTGTGGAGTGGCACTTTAATTTCCTACCTTTAATTACGAATATCGAAAACTCTAATCAGGAAGCATTTCCTACCTCGTGTAAGTCAAATGCTGTTGAGAAACTTGCTATTTCGAGAAATTCAAACCCACTACGAAAATTAAGTTGTAGTGTTATATTTAAATTTTCGGAAATAAACGCCGAGAACTTTATTCTCGTACTAAAATATTAGTACCTTTTAAAATTTTTCTTAGACAAGTGTTCATATCTCGCTATTCGCTTTGNACACTCCAGTAAGTAGTTACAAGTGGTAATTGTTTGCTGAGGCTGATTTCGAAAACGCCCACTTTACTAAACTGTATATGATTTTCACCATTATGTCATCGTTTGTATGCAATTCAGTTCAAGGAAATGGTGATTGTGACTATTTAATTTAAATTATGACTTCAAACAGAACTTTCAAGCTATTTTGATTATTTTTTTTGTGGAGTGGCACTTTAATTTCCTACCTTTAATTACGAATATCGAAAACTCTAATCAGGAAGCATTTCCTACCTCGTGTAAGTGAAATGCTGTTGAGAAACTTGCTATTTCGAGAAATTCAAACCCACTACGAAAATTAAGTTGTAGTGTTATATTTAAATTTTCGGAAATAAACGCCGAGAATTTTATTCTCGTACTAAAATATTAGTACCTTTTAAAATTTTTCTTAGACAAGTGTTCATATCTCGCTATTCGCTTTGTGCCACAAGGTGAATAAGGATTCACAAATCTTATAAGCGTGGAATAGTTACGACTACGCCGTCCATATTTATGTTCTATGTTTTCCGTTATTGGGGCCAGCTAACGAACCATTATCACTTCCAAATATTTATTTTCTGCAAATGAAATTAAGCTACAGTATATTCTGCTGTTGTGTCTGGCAAACAAAAAATTAAGAAACTTTACGGGACTGTAATTATACGCCAGTTTCTCGATTGATTTCCTAAACGTGCTTCATTGAGAGAATGCAAACTAAAACGAGCGTGTCCCGACAAAAACGACTTGTACAGACATTTACAGGAAAGAAAAGTTGAAGTTCCGCAGTGGCATAAAGTGAATTGTGTAGTTTTGCTATAAATTATAGGATCACTGCTTAAAAACCAACTACTACACGTTGCACGAACGCTCGACCTTGCGCTATACATGACGACGTCTTTTAAAGATCGCACCAGAATTGCTCTTACCGTTCCTTATACGAAAACAGGTTCAAGATNAAAAAAAAAATTAAGAAACTTTACGGGACTGTAATTATACGCCAGTTTCTCGATTGATTTCCTAAACGTGCTTCATTGAGAGAATGGAAACTAAAACGAGCGTGTCCCGACAAAAACGACTTGTACAGACATTTACAGGAAAGAAAAGTTGAAGTTCCGCAGNGAAACTAAAACGAGCGTGTCCCGACAAAAACGACTTGTACAGACATTTACAGGAAAGAAAAGTTGAAGTTCCGCAGTGGCATAAAGTGAATTGTGTAGTTTTGCTATAAATTATAGGATCACTGCTTAAAAACCAACTACTACACGTTGCACGAACGCTCGACCTTGCGCTATACATGACGACGTCTTTTAAAGATCGCACCAGAATTGCTCTTACCGTTCCTTATACGAAAACAGGTTCAAGATATCCATTTGGCATGGTCTTTAAACACAGTTATGGTACGGTTATTCCAATCACAACAAAACGGCATTCGGTTATAGTTTGAAGGAGAAAGCGTAACAGAGGGCCAAAACTCATTTTCATATTTTTAGTAGATAATGAAGGATTCGTTTGGAAAATGATACTTTAAATACTTGCAAAATACCATTTTAATATTTTGTATTCTGTCATCCCAATAAAGGTTATGATTTTTTTAAATTAAAAAGTACGCAATAATGGAAGCAATTATATACAGTATGTTAACTCTTACGCTATTTGCCAATAAAACAGATCGCTTGAAATACCTCAGCCATCATTTTCGAAACAGTGATAATTCTCTGATAATATTCACTTCTTACTATTTTCTACTGCACTGCGTAAATGTCTGACTTTTTCCTTCCGTTCTTGGATCTTTTGTATGGGATAATTCGCATCCTTATTTCTCTGAGTCAATGATAATTCTGGTACACGAAACCTAGGCTTTTTTTTTAACACATCTGCTCACAGCAAAGACACGTTAGAATGCTTCCCCCAATAATAACGTGAGTACGATGCTATAGTATTATGGGAAATATCTTCCACCAAAATATTTTTGTGACTATAACCTGCGTATTCGGGGATGAGTAAAGGAGTGCATTATTGCCNGAAATATCTTCCACCAAAATATTTTTGTGACTATAACCTGCGTATTCGGGGATGAGTAAAGGAGTGCATTATTGCCTGATTTACAACCAACGCTATTGAACATTTTCTCTTCTTGATTGCGTGTCTGTTCGAGACGTGGTCTAAGGTTATGCTGAATAGGTGGAGCATGGGAGACATGCTTAATGATATGGACATAAAAAAATTAATCAACGTAGCGATGTGTTCCTGGTGATTGCGAGGTTTACCGCCCCAATCGGTACAATTTTTGGGCACGCCGCTTTCAATACAGCAAGTTAAGATGTCTGAGTAGCTCTCGCCATCTTCCATATGTCAATTCTTTACCGAAATTTCCATTTAAGAAAAATTAACGAACTTTTTTTCGCACGAGACGTCGTAAATCGGGCTACCTGTTTTTTTTTTCGAAAAGATTTCAAGACTACTTGTACTCCAAAACACTATAGCTCAGATCCACTTTCGTGATTGTATTACTTTAACAGCGCCGCACTCCAGGTGTCTGCCCACGAATTACTGACACTTAGTGTCTGATTGGCCCGGCCAGGTGAGAAACTGTCTCCCTACAAAGACACGTGGACAATAACCAAGAAAAAATGCACGTGCGCCTTTGGACTTTGGAGTCAAGCCTTCACGTAAGTCTTTAAGTAAAAAACAGGTGGCCACAGGCGTAAATAACAACTGTCAATATATATCAAATTATTACAGCAGTAGTGCCTTTATTAATTTTCGAGCTTTGGACCGCCGGCAGGAAACAAGTGATATAATCTTGTGAGCGATTAAGTTACAGAAATTATACTAGCGACAGAAGGCAAGATAGTGATAATTATGAACGTGTGTAAAGCAATGCCATATCCCTTGCCGAAGCGTGAAATACAACAAAAAAAAATTGGTGGATGCAGGCTTGTGGATAAAATTTCCTAAATCCAATACGGCGGATGGTGATCCAACTTAATATCGGGAAATATCGCTCGCGGAACTTGAGGTTGTCGCTGCTGGTCGAAGCGAGGGCGTAAGTTGGCGCCCCTGAAACGGCAATAATATCCGTTCCGAAATACGTGACGGGAATTCGCTTCCGCAAGCCGCACTCCCACGCGTACCTTCGTCAGCCGAGTCACAGAGAAGGTAAACTGCACAGAAGCGGAATGCCATGGTTGTTCGTTCCGTGCGGTCGCACCCGTTCGCAGGTTGTTTGTCAGTCTCTGGTCTTATTGGCTGTTTCATGCTGCGCAAGATTCTCTATTGGTCGGACTGCAGTCTGGCAGGTTATTCTCCAGGCGCCGGTTGTACAACGGTTCCCCGCCATTTCCCTGGCCGGTGAGGAGATTTTGCTGGCACTTGCGCAATAAGATAAATGTTTCTTCCAGCCAACAAAACACAGCCCATTCACGGTTATTTCCAACTTTTCTGAAGCCCTGCTTAAATTCTTCTTGCAGGATATTCCTCCACCTCGTGGAAACAAAGCTGAAGACTAGAAAATTACACCAAAATGACAACACACCGTATTCTTGCGCACTCAGCGTAATTACATTATACACGAGAACTATTTCTTACTACGAATTCCCAACATACCTATTTTCTCTCTGTTTGGATTCACATAATTATAAATATAATGTTATTAAAATTTATAGATGTAATACAAGTAAAAGTTAAATTTAACCAATAATAAGGTTTTTTTTATATTAACACAAGTATAAAACGCTTGTGTTACGTGGCAAATTTAGGAAACAATGAAACACGTAGACCATAGAGTCACTTTTCAAAGGATTGTTAAAAAAAAAAAAACAACGAAGAAACCACGAATGGACTATACGTGCTTGTATATAGCCAGACTTATACTAAGTAGCCTCAACAGAACGTTTTGTTAAGTAAACAAAACCCTCGACAAAATCTGAAAATGAACAAGATTAATTTTGTGCACGTTTCATGAATCTGTTTTTCAACGAGACATTTAGTTGAGTTATCGATATATACTTTATTGGCCACTCGTTTGAGGGTTCGTTTTCAAATAGAGCTCGAGAGATTGTTTAGAAAAATTTGTGACAGGCCAGTACTTATTGATGCCATGAAATGGTATAAAATTCCAATAAGACAAGCTTAACAAGAAACTAAAATGTCAAGCTGTAAAACTTGAAAAGTCTGTTAACGTACGGTTGCTTGTATTTTAATTGTATACATTCGAAGACGTTCCAATTTCGCCAGCAGTCACACTAGCTATCGTTACTAGGACGTAGAGTTCGGACGTAAGTGATACGATTTCGAAACTCTGTCGTGCTTTCACTTGTTTTTTATAATAACCAAAAAACTTTATCGCACGTAGAGCAACACAAATATTTAAGGTGCACCAACCGTAATTTACATTTCGAGGGAAACCACACTAGAACAACAAAACAATTAGCTTTCACTAACAAAATAGTTAGTTGCTTCTATGCAATTTATTTGGTTGCGCCAAACTATTTTTTTTTATTATTAAAACAGGTAACTTAACTCTCGGTAGGATACGCGTTACCGTTTCGCTTCTGTATTCTTAACATATTCTGTGATCTGAAGGTTGCGTGCGGGTGGCCGACGTCGGCTTGGAGTATGCCCAAGATAGCAGTTCCGTTGGCACTTCGCGTCAAAGCCATGGTGACGTTCTCTTATTCCGTCTGCGCAAGTGGTAATCAGAATCCAGACAATAGACCGTATTTCGACTACTTACAGGCTATAACTAGGGCCAGTAACATTTCGCGTAAAAATCGGAGCACACAGTAGACTTCAATAATATATACACACCTCAGCTGTTGTTATACCTCCATTGGCTGCTGGCGCCGTGTCCGTCTTTGACCAAGCCACTCAGGACTAAGTAACTACGACACTGAACCTTCGTGATTCTTGCGCAAGCGGTTAACACGGGCCAAAACGTTTTTAGCCAATCAAAGAATATGGATGATCCTACAGTGCTTTGGACTNTAAGGACTAAGTAACTACGACACTGAACCTTCGTGATTCGTGCGCAAGCGGTTAACACGGGCCAAAACGTTTTTAGCCAATCAAAGAATATGGATGATCCTACAGTGCTTTGGACTGTATCTTGTCTCGAAATCTTTTCGCGAAATATCACTGCCTCTAGCTATAACCAAAGAATACGATAACTTTTCGAATAACCGGATTATATTGTGTGAAGTAGGTATGCATTAAAACTGCATCAGAGGAAATGTACAAACATCCCAGAGCGCTTGCTTAAATAATCCGTGTTCTAAACTTAAATCCTCTTCGCGTTTGTTTGTTAGTTGGCGGAAAGCGCCGTCCAGTGTTGGAACGCGGAGAGTTGTTATACTGCGCAGCTGGCATCTTCACTCTACCCCAAACCCATTGCGTGATATAAACAGTATGCTAAAGTTTAGTCCAGATAATGTGGTCTTTGACATTTAAAGTGGCGGAAGCTGTTTAATGTTAGCACACGTAAAGCGGATGATGCACAATTCGCATGCACGATCTAAATCATCCAGCCTCTACTGTAAACGCATCAGTAGATTGTAACCATTAGATGGTAACTTCCTGTGTGAAACATCGTTTAGTAGAATTTCTTGAAGTGAAGTCGATAATTCAGTTGTAAAGCGCGTGTGAAAATTACAATCTTTCCATTCCGCTTCTTCATACTTCTTTGTTGGTGGGTAGGTGGGTGGACATGGTTTAAAGGTCCTCCCTAGTAAAAACCTTTTTAAAACTTCAAGGCCACGTCCGTACGTAAGGAATCATATCGACAGCGATGAAAAATGGCGTAAACAATCNAATCATCCAGCCTCTACTGTAAACGCATCAGTAGATTGTAACCATTAGATGGTAACTTCCTGTGTGAAACATCGTTGAGTAGAATTTCTTGAAGTGAAGTCGATAATTCAGTTGTAAAGCGCGTGTGAAAATTACAATCTTTCCATTCCGCTTCTTCATACTTCTTTGTTGGTGGGTAGGTGGGTGGACATGGTTTAAAGGTCCTCCCTAGTAAAATNTGGGTAGGTGGGTGGACATGGTTTAAAGGTCCTCCCTAGTAAAATCCTTTTTAAAACTTCAAGGCCACGTCCGTACGTAAGGAATCATATCGACAGCGATGAAAAATGGCGTAAACAATCTTTGCGTGTGTTCTGTTTCCTTGGAATTTTAAGCGGCGACCATATAGTTGTGATACAGTAATCCGTTCAAAAAAGATACGGTACTGTCGCTATAGTTTAGAACACTCTTTTACTGAAGGATAAATATCCTAAAGAGAGGGCTACATACGACAAGCTTTGCTGAACGTGACACTTTTCAACGACCACATTTATAAAATATAATTAAAATATCGGGTTTTATTTCTGCACCANAGTAATCCGTTCAAAAAAGATACGGTACTGTCGCTATAGTTTAGAACACTCTTTTACTGAAGGATAAATATCCTAAAAAGAGGGCTACATACGACAAGCTTTGCTGAATGTGACACTTTTCAACGACCACATTTATAAAATATAATTAAAATATCGGGTTTTATTTCTGCACCGAAAAAAAGTTTATATTTAAATAATTAATAGTTTTAAATTGGAATTAACACTACGACCTACAGTAAAACCCATACAACAACTAAGGAGCTCATTGNTCGGGTTTTATTTCTGCACCGAAAAAAAGTTTATATTTAAATAATTAATAGTTTTAAATTGGAATTAACACTACGACTTACAGTCAAACCCATACAACAACTAAGGAGCTCATTGGTGACGAACCGAGTAGCTTGCACGAGCGGGAAGTGTGAAGGAATCCGCCGTGGTCTGCGGTAAGGCATCATCACAGCATTCACCTGAAGTGATTTTACTTATGTTTTATCCATATGTTATAGTGCTTCGTTTATAATTAGTATGAACCTAAACAGAGAGATAAAAGGTGTGTTGGAAACTTCTAGTAAGAAACAGTTCTTCTGCACAATATTGCTACACTGATTGCGCACGAATGCGGTGCGCGGTCCATTTCGTGTAATTTTCTAGACTCGGTTAAGATTCGCTTGCATGAGGCAGAGGGATATCCTGAAACTAGAACTTTAGCAGGCCTTCATAAAGGTTAGAAATAACAGGAATGAACAATAAGTAGAGACCTGAAAAATTCGCGGATTAATTTCGGGACAAGTTGGAATTCACAAACTTGTGCGTTCAAGTTATTTTTGCAATTGGTTGAACCGTTGTTTGACACCTCCTGAAGATAAATGAGCCTATAAAAAACGTGCAATAAATCGAAGGCCTAATTACCACCTTGTACTGCCACAACAAACCACCAATGAACTTTTGATATCTGGTTGATTGTATGTAAGACTATGAAGTCTAGCCTACACTCGCGAATTTTCCAGGTCTCTAATTATAAGTGATATCTCGCGAAAAGGTTTCGATACAAGATAGAGTCCAAAGCGCTGTAGGGTCGTCCAGCTTCTACGATTGGCTAAATAATGTTCTGGCCCGTGTTAACCGTTTGCGCACGAATCACGAAGGTTCAGTGTCGGAGTTACTTAGTCCTGAGAGGCTTGGTCAAAGACGGACACGGCACCAGCAGCCAATGGAGGTACAACAACAGTTGAGGTGTGTATATAGTTTTGATGTGTGCTGTGTGCTCCGAGTTTTACGCCAAAAGTCACTGGCCCTAGCTATAAGCTCCATATTGCTTACTGAGGCTTCGTTTTCTATAGATTGTAAGGACGGTAACAATTTTTTTTTTATTCTACTAAGTAGCAGCTCTTAACATTGGGCACTTGGCTATGTGTCTTCCCATGTAGGATTCGGCGTTCCACAGCAAAGAAATATTTTTTTAAACATCATTATATGGCAAGTAACTTATTTTCTCATTAAATAGTACACCAAGAGTTTGAAAATCGGATCACCTCTGTTATGCAAGGATAATACTATTAACAGCAGCTTTTGGGACGCAGATAGCCTATGGCCCTTTATAATGTTTGTTTTTCTCTTGCCGGATTCACAAGAGAGGGCTTGAAGACACCCGCTCCATATATATTAAGCGCGTCTCAACAGTTCCAAACACTAAAAAAACATCCATTCGAAATCACTGCCAAGGCATCCTGTTAAACGAAAGTCGTCACACTATCTCCAACTGTGCTCTTTTTGAGTCTTAAGATTTGGCGAACAATCAATGAAATAGCAATGCATAATTTCGGGTGTTTTAAAGCAAGCATGTATTTTATTTCTAATTACTACGCACGTTGCCTTTTCCCTTTTCATGTAAATGTACTGACGTGTATCAGTTATATGCTTAAAAAAAATACTGTATTTGGTAATTTTTGTAAACAATAATAAGTTAAATGAGAGATTATATATCAGTCAATTTAAGATATTACAAAATCAATGATAGCTTCAAATTTAAAATACATTCGAATGAGAATATTTTTAAAAATTATGTTTTTTTTGCAACATTTGTTCACTCACGCGTTATAAATTATTTTTTTAATATCTAGAAACATGCTTACGAAAAGTGTCTTCTAGTAAAATTCCATAATTATGTGAAATTCATTTTATACTAGTAGATTGTACGGCGTTGTTCATTGTATATTGCAAGCTACGAATAATAGGAAATCACTGTAAGGGTTTTAGTTGTAAATTTTATATTTAACTATTGATTAACTTTGTGCACACTCTATATATTGATCCTCGAGCTGCCAGTGGATTGCTCTTAAAAAAACGTATAAATTCGGGTTTGGAAATCACTTGAGAACAAACGTCGTAATTATTAATTTTTGAATGATAAATTTGAAAATAAATAAATGTACTGAACAACTACACTAAAATTAAAATCTAATCCTCTTCTTGCTGCTTGAGAAAAAAAAAATGAAAAGTGCACGAGTTGGTAGCTAAACCAGCAGGCCTTGAAATTTTTATCTTGGGAAGTGCAAATAAAAGTGTACACAAAGTCAAAGTGCAGTGCAACCGCCCGTGTCATAACAGCACGCGCCAAAAGCTTCAACACATTTAGTGTCACGGTATGTTTTTAAGGGCAAAGAAATATTCAAACGGTCCGACTGCATATTTAACACGAAATTTGGTTAGATAATTTTCCATATCGCTACACCTGCGTCAGTCATACGCCTGAAGCAGTCATGTTGAATGTCACGGTGGTCATTTCAGAGTTCAGTCAGTNGTTCAGTCAGCGACGTCAGATATTTGTATGACAGTTGCGCACCCATCCAGCGTGCGTGATATGTTGCGTGAGTTCATTTGCGTTTTCGTCTCCTCGTTCGACAAAACGGGACCCTCGGTGATGCGACGAGCAGAAATGAAAGATCGAGGAAACTTTTAAAGGTTTTATGACAGGAGCACGTGAATGGAGACGAGCGGAGGCAGGTTTAATTATTTACTTTTAATAAAGAAATTAATTTTTTTTGGAATAACGGGTTTTGCCTAGATAGGCTACTGAATGGTGCGCAAAGTTTCAGAATAAAAACTTCACATTGATAGACTGTACCACGCGCGTAAAAGATGTAAACCTAGGAATGGGATTTTAAAAAAACTTTCAACACCTGACAAATTTCAGTTATCTATTTTAGTCCTTAATGTGTGCTTTTTAAAGGTATAAATTGCTGGAACATTTTTTTTTTCGATTTTTTTTTTTTTTTGCCACGAGAACACCTATGCAGAATATTTAAAGTTGCCGATGAACACGCAGGACATTTTTTCCGTTCACCTTAAAATGCCAAGGTCACCGCTGAAAACCTCCAAAGTTGAGATGCCGATGTAAAAACTCCATGCCAGTTCAGCGCCTTGTTGGATGTCTTTTTTTCTTTCTAAAATGCTGGACGTGGAAAAAAAAATTGCTACGTTAGGAAAAAATTACTACATTTTGCCAACTGTCATAAATTGTGGTCAATATTTAGAAAACAAATTCTCTAGTGCTTCAGTGAATTAACATTATAATCTTCAGATTACCGAATGAAACTACATCGATAATCACTGAATTGATGCAAAGGCCAATAGTAATAAAACAATAATTATTTATGCTGGTTAGCCATTTAATGGTCCTGCATAAACAAATTTATGACTGAAGTCTATTCGCATTATTTCCACTCTTCTCGGATCAAACCTTCCAAAAATCACCCCCTATTTGATGTGTTTGGTTGTTTCCTAAATACGTTCCGTATGTTAATTTTTTTCATATATATGTTAATACAAATGTATTGTATTTTTGGTTCAATTCAACATTTACTTAATTTGATGTATTACTTTCTATGTTGCATTTACATTTAATATGAATATAAACAGAGAGAAAATATATTTGTTGATAATGCCTCGTAATAAATAGTTCCCGTATAAAATAATATTAAACGCTGTGCTTTATTTCTTTCGTGTAGTTTCAAGTGGGATTCATATTTTTTACAACGAACCGGAAGCTACGCACCCGTTGAGCGTGTCGAACGCGAGGACTCCAACTGCTGTCGTGTACACCAGCTCGCATAGCGGCTGGTATACCGGTGGCTCGTGCAGCAGAGTCTTGTAAACACGCTCGCACAAGACCGGGTGCGACCGCAGGCATCGTGTAACACCGGCTGGAGTGTGGAACGAAATGCTGGCCACGTGCTCGGCGCGCAGGTGAAGCCGTGCCTACCTGTATTTCCGCCAGCGACCACGCCCACACGTCACCGCCCCTGCCGTCTACGGTTACGTGAACTGGGCGGCAACGATACACGCACGCACGCACGCCACGCACGACGCGAAACTTCACGAGGCGGCAGCTCACTCGTTCGCCNCGCGCAGGTGAAGCCGTGCCTACCTGTATTTCCGCCAGCGCCCACGCCCACACGTCACCGCCCCTGCCGTCTACGGTTACGTGAACTGGGTGGCAACGATACACGCACGCACGCCACGCACGATGCGAAACTTCACGAGGCGGCAGCTCACTCGTTCACCCGCTAACCTCTGCACTCCGTCGCTTCGTGCGGTAGTCGTGGAGTGAGCGAGTGGAGAGATGCGGGCGGCTCCGAACAGCGAGGTCTTGAGAGGACGACGAGGGCCATCGAGATGCGCATGGAGCAGCTCCGGAATTCGAGGAGAGATCCCCGAGAAAAACATTACGACCAGCGACATCCTCCGGCACGATTCCCACGTGCGAAAATCCGAGAGCGTCCCCGCCGGGAATCGAACCCCGAGGCTCGCCTAGGTGGGAGGCGAGTAGTCTAACCACTGCACCACCGCGACCCCATTGAAATGGGCCCGATCACTTTGTTCATACGTCAGTTATGTCAAACTATAAATTTATCAGGCATGTATATATATCAAAAACTTAATGATTCATAAACTTGTACGTAATTAAAGGAAATACAGCAACGTAATTTATTCCAGTACTCACAAAAAGTTACCTAACACTTTTAATTAAACTTTAAAACATGGGATTTATTTTGCTTCTTGGTTACCAAATTTACTTGCCGCATGCCACCCAGTGTCCCCGTTTAAATATGTGCACGTAGAGGCAGGTACATTTTTCAAAGTTTGATTTCGTAATAACTCAGTTAACAATCAACAGAATATAGTTAGAGAATAAGGTTTAGCAACTGTTTTGTGGCATACTTCGAAACCGAGAATTTATTAGCGGCTATGGAAATATAAAAAACAAGAAGACAATTCGAACTACTTAATGATATTTTAATGGCATTAGATTTATTTGCAAGATGTTGGAATGCATGTAATTATCATGTACAGCAGCAGAAAATGTAAAATTAATAACTTTTTCGAAAATGTAACTATACGAAGTACAAATTCTGTAAATATGTCAAAATAACTGTCTTAAAATTAGCAAATGAATATATATTTTATTTGCAGTTTCTTCACACTTTTTGAATCAACCCTTTGAAAATTCTCCCCATTGGTTTGGTTGTTTCGTAAACATGTCGTTTATCACAAGCTTTTTTATACTTGCGTTAACATAAAAATACGTTTTTTTTTCAATTGTATTTTTGCTTCTTTTTTCTCNAAAAATACGTCTTTTTTTAAATTCTATTTTTGCTTCTTTTTTCTATAAAAATTACAATGTTTCATTTATAACTAATATGAATAAAAACAGGGAGAAAATAAGTGTGTTAATAATGCCTTGTAATAAATGGTTCTTTTGAAATAATTTTACACTGAGTGCGCATGAATGCGGCGTGCTGTCACTTAAATGTAATTTTGGAGACTCGGTTCAGGTTTGTTAACATGAAGTGGAGTAACATTCTGGAATTATAGTTTCAGGAGGCCTTCAGAAAAGTGTGGATTAACCGTGAATGGTCTATAATTTAAAACACTGTGGTTATCATATTTTGTAACAGGGAGATTCAAAATATTGGAATTAAGTTAAAATAAAGAAGTTTCTATTTTAGCCCACTTTCCGAAGGAAAGAAAGGCTTATGAGATCTCTTTCCTATCTGTGTATCTGTGTGCATGTGTGAGTATGTGTGTGTCATTGACTGTGTGATTTACTGTGCGTGTGNCTCTTTCCTATCTGTGTATCTGTGTGCATGTGTGAGTATGTGTGTGTCATTGACTGTGTGATTTACTGTGCGTGTGTGTGTCCCCTCTTTTAAATTTTTAACGCGGTAATCGAATTTCACCAAACTCGGTACACATACACTACTAAATAAGGACACCTGAATGTTATAGTTTTGGACCACGCCGGGCGCTTACTTTCAAAATGGTGGCGATTTTTATATTTACGGTGATGTGACATCTCTCGGAAACCACTTAAACAATTTAAATCAAATTTTGTATACTGATAGCGCAAGATGTAAGAATGTACTTCAGAGGTGAATACTGCCGTTGGTCAGCCATTTTGTAAGAAAGCGCTACATCAAAAACAAACCTTCTACTATTCAACCAATTTTCGCCAAATTCGTCACGTAGTTAAAACTATGATAGGCCAGATAAATGAAAGTAATTGAATTTAATTCAGCCTTTATTTAAAAATGGCGTCCATACAAATCATTTAGGTTAGTTTGGTATAACTGCAATACCGTTCGTCTAATTTCTACCGAATTTTGTACGCTGACAGTAGACATTGCAAACATTATATAAGCAAAAAAAATAATCTCTCTCTCCCGCCTACATGAATTAATAAAGGTTTTGTGTAATTACTCGGGAAACAGTTGACAGATTGCTACCGAATTTTGTAAACATTTAGTACTGCGGCAGTTGGTATGCACACATATACTAGTATTACAAGTATGTAAGACGCTTATTTTCCAAATGACCACCACTATATATTTTAGCAAAGTATGCTATATCAAAAAAATCATTTAACTAATTCCAACTTAACTTTGTATGCTGACAGTATCAATTATATCCATAAAAATTGTCTATGCCAGCCTTATTTTTCCGCAAATTTGTAAGATAGCCCCTCATGGAATAATACCGTTTTTATGCCGTATTATGGGAAACAATCTACCGATTTCTTTCAAATTTGGTGGAGAAGTTTTACTGAAATTTNACCGTTTTTATGCCGTATTATGGGAAACAATCTACCGATTTCTTTCAAATTTGGTGGAGAAGTTTTACTGAAATTTTTTTTTACCCATGCAGATCAAAGTAGGATAAGTTATCAGTAACTTCTTGTTTAAAAATGTATTACGGAAATTTTTTTTTAATTGGTGTAAATTGTTAAGCAATTATTTTCTTCGTATGTAAAAATTTGGCAGTTCCTAAATAATATTATTAGAAAAGGAAGTTTACCAAGTAGTGACTCGCTAGCACAGAGATAAGTGCGGAGATTCGAATAATAAAACAGGTTCTTTCAACAGCTAAACCAATGAACGCCATTTTATGGAGTGTCCACGTTCAGCAATAAAGGAAGTAAAATATATTCATAGCAATCGTTGAGAATATTTTACTACAAGGTGCAGAAGAATGGACATAAACAAAAGGACGTAAAAGCCAGAAGAGAGCTAAAAAAAAAAAAAAAAAAAAAAGTACGAGTTACGAAGTCAGGGCATATCTTGCACGAAAAAAGTAAGGAATTAATCTACCTGGGAAATGTTCAGTTTGATAGATCGCTTAGAGGAACGATCTTTACAACGCACGAGCTCACTCGGCAAACGCCGCAGTGCACAAACCATAGAATCAATAAGTTGGTCCCGTCTGGAGCAGAAAGACGGGACTTTGAGAACTCAAACCCCTAACATACCATCCCGAGTTTACTCGTTCGCTTATGACTAGAGACCTGAAAAATTCGCGTTTTCATTTCGGGACAAGCTAGAATTCAAAACCTCTTAAGTTTGTATTGCTAATGCTTAGGCCCAGAGACTTTTCGCATAAAAATCGGAGCACACAGTAGACTTCAATACTATAAACACACCTCAGCTGTTGTTATATATCAATTGGCTGCAGATGCCGTGTCCGTCTTTGACCAAGCCACTCGGGACTAAGTAACTCCTACACTGAACCTCCATAATTCGTGCGCAAATGGTTAACACGGGCCACAACATTTTTTAGCCAATCAAAGAAGCTGGACGACCCTACAGTGCTTTGGACTCTATCTTGTCTTGTCTTGTCAGTGCACCTACTAATGCTATTAGTCCATCCGTTAAATTACACCTCCTGGACAACTCTGAGCCTATAATAAATACACAGTAAAATGCAGACCGAATCACCGTCTTCCGCTAATACAAGCAGCAACCAATGAACGGTGATACCTGCATGATTTTGCATACGAAAATAGAGTATAGCCTACAGGTCATTGAGCTCGCGAATTTTTCGCGTCTCTACTTATGACATGTTGCGGGTTAGGTAAAATCATGGTCCGTGCTGTACAACGCCAGGAGCTAGCACCGATACAGATAACCCCTTTCTCTGATTAATATTATTGGCGTCTACTCGCACTCAGAAAAAAATGTATCGTTGGTTGTTCCCGGTTTCATAGACCAATACAAATTGTTTTCATAGTTTCCTGCGAGTGGGTTATTACAAAGGGTGGAAGTACACATTAGACAAAAATTTCCTCTTTTGCAACGCCCGGAACGAAAAGTGAATGTGTAAGTTAACGGGTTAGCGTTGACATGAGTTGTAATGTGAACGAAGAACTACAGAGGACTATATTAGTTTTCGTGAGACGGCCGTCGGGAATTACATAGTGGCTTGCAAGTCAACCACTTGGAAGTGAAAAAGACTTGAATATTAAAATTTTCATTTATATTTTAATTATACTCATTACATCCTATACGCCATGGCATGAGTGAAAAAATCATCATGACAACTGCAGAATAATGCGTTTGGAATAATCTATAACCTACACAAATCGCATTGGCCGGTATCTGTACAATTTGGTGTGAAATTTTGACTGAAAATTTACTAGAAATCTTAAGGTCATATTTTAACCGAATATTTTCTATATTTGTAACTGTGGAGTTTACTAGCATTGGAATTTTGAAAATCTACCGTAATGCGAATTTAGTCTGCATACGAATTATGTGTATGTCTTCATTAGTTTGTACGCATAATATACTTGTATTTCACGTTGTATTATGACTTCTGTTCTTTTTACTCGGCACGTATAAAAAAACACTGAGTGATGTTAAACGTTTATAGCTATTTCCCAGTTTATGAACACATTTAAATCGATACCTGGTGAAAAATACAAGCCTCAGCTGCTTAAATTTCGACTTAAAAACTTTTTTTTGACAGCGAGATATAACCAACCGTTATTAAGAATTAACTGTTTAAAAATATACTTGATTCAGATTTACGGCAAATCAATTTGTTTTCATTTGTATTATACACATTAAAGTAATTTTTAACGCAATACATCGATGTTTTTCTGTTTGAATTTATTCCACGCCATCATTAATGATTAGTCCACTAAACCATTAATTTTTTACCATGCGTCGAATAGATGACTGACGACCAGAACGAAGAAAATAAACCAAGAATTTCAAAAATTCCTTGTTACCCGTGAACAAAACTTACATCTAATAAGCTGGAATTTCATACGCTAAAAAAAAAGTCGAGGGAGCTTTTTNTAAATACGACGGACTGCGTTTATAAAATAAATATTCCTCTGCACGTTATGCACACGAGGAAAAGTTTATTTTAATTAAAAAAATAGTTTAATATGCACTGACATACCGGCTACAGTTATTTTATTTAACAGCAATAAAAAGAAACAGTTGAACATTTATGAGCAAAGTACTGATGTATGGTGCGTTTAAAACAGTTCATTTTCAAGCAAACATATAACGATTTTATGTGCGGTTTTTAAGTGAAAAATATATTTTATTTCCTCTTATACTGTCGGCAGCCGTACACGCGGCAAAGTGGCTCAGTACGGGATGAAAAAGGATTCAGTAATCAGTGTTCAATAATGTTTAGTAGTCAATATTCAACTAAAATCAGTGCTTTTAGGTATTCCAACGCAATTCCACGAAGTACTATTACGTGCATTTCGCTCGTAGAGTAACGTTTTTGCGTGGGAATTAATTGCGCAAAAAAAAAAGTCCAGAGGGAAGTTTAACTTTGCACCTCTGAAAGCAAACACCATCGCTCCGCCATAAAAAAATATATACATTCCGACGAATGGCGTTTTTCTTCTAGGTCCCACAGGTAATAAACCCTTTCGGACTTACTTTGTTTTACGGTTTCAGGTTTTGCAAACAAAAAAAAATATATGATGCGTCTGTACCTAAGTGTGCGTAGCACTTGTTTTGTTGTTACATCCGATCAGCGAGTTCAATGATCTGTTGACTATACTCCATTTTCGTATGCGAAATCATGCAGATATCACTGTTCATTGGTTGCTTGTTGTGTTAGAGGAAGACGGTGATTCGGTCTGCATTTTACAGTGTATTTAGTATTAGCTCAGAGTTGTCTAGGAGGTGTAATTTAATGGGTGAACCAATAGCATTAGCAATACAAAAGTACGGGCATTTGAATTCTATCTTGTCCCGAAATGAAAACGCTAATTTTTCGGGACTCTAACCATTATGAATTAATATTTTCCAATAAAAACATTACCAACCATTGTTATGTGAGATGTAAATTTTTTTTAAATTTTGGGAAACAATATTAAACGTAAAAATTGCCAAGACTTCTTAACGGACCATAATTCGTTAAGAAATGTCACTATCGTACTTTTTGTTTGAAACTGTTCTTTTTGAACTGTTTTCATTGGGAATTAATTTCTCTAACAGTGATTCCACATGCGTGTTTGTCGGCCCCTTAAAAGTGGGTTTCGGTTTCAAAGAATTGAAACCTTTATTTTTATTCCTTATATACATAATACCGATCGTCTAAGAGGCATACTTGCTTCTGAATATCTCCTTAGAGGCCGTNCGACGAATGGCGTTTTTCTTCTAGGTCCCACAGGTAATAAACCCTTTCGGACTTACTTTGTTTTACGGTTTCAGGTGTTGCAAACAAAAAAAAATATATGATGCGTCTGTACATAAGTGTGCGTAGCACTTGTTTTGTTGTTACATCCGATCAGCGAGTTCAATGATCTGTTGACTATACTCCATTTTNCTAAGTGTGCGTAGCACTTGTTTTGTTGTTACATCCGATCAGCGAGTTCAATGATCTGTTGACTATACTCCATTTTCGTATGCGAAATCATGCAGATATCACTGTTCATTGGTTGCTTGTTGTGTTAGAGGAAGACGGTGATTCGGTCTGCATTTTACAGTGTATTTAGTATTAGCTCAGANTCATTGGTTGCTTGTTGTGTTAGAGGAAGACGGTGATTCGGTCTGCATTTTACAGTGTATTTAGTATTAGCTCAGAATTGTCTAGGAGGTGTAATTTAATGGGTGAACCAATAGCATTAGCAATACAAAAGTACGGGCATTTGAATTCTATCTTGTCCCGAAATGAAAACGCTAATTTTTCGGGTCTCTAACCATTATGAATTAATATTTTCCAATAAAAACNAGATTTTCCAATAAAAACATTACTAACCATTGTTATGTGAGATGTAAATTTTTTATGTTAAATTTTGGAAAATAACATTAAACCTAAAAATTGGCAAGACTTCTTAACGGACCATAATTCGTTAAGAAATGTCACTATCGAACTTTTGGTTTGAAACTGTTCTTTTTTAACTGTTTTCATTGGGAATTAATTTCTCTAACAGTGATTCCACATGCTTGTTTGTCGGTCCCTTAAAAGTGGATCGGTTTCAAAGAATTGAAATCTTAATTTTTATTCCTTATATACATAATACCGATCGTCTAAGAGGCATACTTGCTTCTGAATATCTCCTTAGAGGCCGTNAATTTTTATTCCTTATATACATAATACCGATCGTCTAAGAGGCATACTTGCTTCTGAATATCTCCTTAGAGGCCGTTATTAATAACTGTCTCTAAGTGTCCGTGACGAAAAACTGTTCCACACAAAACATTTTAGGATGATCGGTACCTACGAAGAGAATTAGGCAAGTTATTGAGCATATGCTGAGTTTAAAAATCTCAGAAAGAGAAACCGGGGAATTAATCTTCCCCATTTAGGAATTTAGGTTTCGCCATAACCTGCTAGCAGAGGATTGCTTTTTACCTACTTATCATTATCACACGTGCATGTAGTTGTCTGCACAAAATAATCACTTCGTTTTTCTCGGCATTTAACAGTCGGAAAACAAACAAGCCAGTGAATGTTGAAAATTTTCCGTTATTATTCGAATCTGTTAGTTATGTTCTGTCACGATAAACATCTAAACACTCCTTTCAGCAAAAATGTTACGGCGAAAATAAATTCTGATAAATAAAAATTACGAGTGATCAGTCCCCATGAGATGACCGCAAAACATGTAGTTTCAAAATTAAATAAAATATTTTCCTCGCAGGAAGCTTGATAAAGAAGTAATTTNAGATGACCGCAAAACATGTAGTTTCAAAATTAAATAAAATATTTTCCTCGCAGGAAGCTTGATAAAGAAGTAATTTTTGTGTTTTCTTAGAGAAACGCTAGTTTTCTTATTTTACATGGACACTTAAATCTATCAGCAAAAATGTTTCAAAAATTCGATCTTACTTTTTGTTAGGATTTTTTCTGTGGAAGGGAAAGTAGACGTCGCATAAATATGTACCTGAAGAATTCCCGTAATAATGTTAATATATGGGGAAAGGTGTTGCTTAAGCATTCTTGTAAGTTATGGTGAGTTAAGGAAAATTTTACGTTGGGTAGAATTTCAATTCAACTTAGATTAATTAACATTGACGTATTTGGCATAAATATTTACGCTCATAAAACTTTCAAATTTTTCTGGCAAAGCTTGAAGCCAACTCGGAAAAAAAATTATGAAAATTAAAATGTTATAGCAAATTCAATAAAATAGCATACGTAATGTCTTCATGGTGGCATAAACAAGTGTAACACTTATTTCTGGCGTTACGGGTGGGAATAATGGTTGACTGACGACTGTATTTCAAGGGAGAAGAAGGATTCGGAAACGATGATATTTCGAAGAATTACGAAGGTGTGAAAAACGTCGCTCTCTTGTGAACTCTCCGAATCGCATCCATCACACGCCTGACGTTTCCAGAGTTGATTGTTTCCAATCTGTTTTACTTCTCAGGAACTCAGTATTCTGCTGCAACGCTCATTGAACAGGGCGTACTTTCATTCGCCGATCTGATAGGCTGTTGACAGAATTGTTAGCGGTCGTGAGAATTCTCGGGACTGTATTGAAAGCAGAGAGAGAGAGAGAGAGAGAGAGAGAGATAGAGAGAGAGACCTTGAAAGACCTCGTGCGCTGAGCTTACAGTGTAAGGAAAAAAATGTAAATTTACTTATGTAAATATTTTGTAATTTTACATTTTCATATGTGTACGTAAAACAAATCATGCACGTGTCGTGTAATTTTACGAACAGAAGAGTAACTGCATTTATATGTTCAAAATAAACTAACTTGCAGATTTATTAAACTAGAAAACTTCCAGCGGTGTGCGTTTAAATGTGAACATTATAACGACGATCCACATCGAATCCACACTGAAAATACTTACAATACAAAGAATTTTTAGTGTAAAAAAGGAAATATCTGAAAGGAAAACACAAATATAATATTTTGGAACACTAGTTTTTTGCGTAAGTAATATTTATACATAGTGACGTAATGTTGTTTTAGACACAGAAAGTATTTTCTTTGTATATGAGCTAGAAATCGGCGTAAAATCACGACGAAATCACGAAGAAATACAACACACGTCATGTAATTTGTATAATGAATTAATTTAAAGTAAAAATGTCAATAAAGTGAAGTTATTGTACATGAATATGGAAGGTGTTACACAGCTGTATCTTTAATATGGCCAGACGTTCTTGTAAAATAACAAGAAATGTTAATTTGTGTGTAATTTTAATAAATTGTTGTGCAAAATTGACAGAATTTATGAACATTGATAACTGCATAAGTTTTTTTTGTTAATATAACTCAAAATAAACACTCATTTTGTAGGTACAAAAATACCACTTCAAAGAGTTTAGAAACTACTTCCACGTGTATTCAGTGTAAAATTACATTAAATATATTTTTTTTCCCCAGCTTACTGCTCAAATGAGATTCAAGTCACGTCGAGAAACGATACGAAAGTGTGATGTTGGAAGTGTAAATTCCTTCTATAGGGTACGTCTATGCATGAATTAGGGAAGGATTATGAATCGAGGAAGAACAACTGTGCACCAAGTGACTTACGTACTTTCTACATTAGAATAATGTGTAACAGACTCTACCGCAGTATTGTTTCAGAGAGCAAGCCATTGGCTAATTGTACACGGTTGATCTACTCCGGAACACCTGTCCCCGCAACGACCTATAACAGAGGCGCTCAAACTCAGGGAGTTAATTCGACTTCAGGATGAACTTCGCAGTAATCCACGCTCCCGAACGAGCACGCTTTGATCATTGGGTCCTGCTCCAGACAGATGACTTCCGTTCCTGTCGGCATGATCACGCCGCGGTGTTGCCAGTTCTCTGTTACCAGCTCGCAGTTCTCTAGGGCGTGTCACTGGGTTGGTGGTGGTCAAGACTCTTAGGCCAAATATCCGGGCCTATAACCGCTACCCAGAGATATTTGTGTGTTACGTAAGTGAAGAACAAGCTGCTGCGATGCACAAGGTTTTATAACCCATTCAGACGCAGAGCACACAATCGCGTGCATGAAGCAAATTAAGGTTATTTTTTGGCTCGCACTGGAAACTTCAAGGATCGGTGCTCAGTCATCATCCCTATTGTTATTTGATTCGTTTGCCGTGTTTCTGCTTCAGGCTGCGAACGTTTCGTGTTAGTACAGTCTTAACCAAATCATACAGCTCATTGGTCGTCACGATAAAACAGGAGCAGTATTAGATTAAGTATTTCACGGATCAAAATAATTCTCATTTGCGACGCGACAAAAACAACATTAATATAGGTGTGAAATGAATTGAGGCAGTTGCCCATCTATCACCTAAACTGAGTTACTGCAGGTTTAAAATACAGTATTTTTTGACTAAACCATTTCATGTGCCCTTTTAAGTTTACCTACGGGGAAAAACAAATACCCTACACAATGATAAAATTTTACCTCCGAGGCATCACGCATACTGTACTCCGTTCACGGTTACTTCCATCTTTTCTGAAGCCCTGCCAAAGTTGTACTCCACATTCATTACTCCACCTCACATAAACAGAGCTTAGAAAATTATACCAGACGACCAGCGCACCGTATTTAAGGGCACTCGAGTGTAATAACATTTTGTATAAGAAGTATTTATTACTAGACATTACCAAAAACCCTATTCTGCAACTGTATCTGTTCAATTTAGTTATAAATAGGGGCAGCGTTATTTCGCGAAAATATTTCGAGACAATATACAGTCCAAATCACTGTAGGGTCGTCCGGTTTCTTTGATTGGCTAAAAAATGTCCTGACCCGTGTTAACCGTTTGCACACGAATCACGAAGGTTCAGTGTCGGAGTTACTTAGTCCTGAGTGGCTTGGTCAAAGACGGACACGGCGCCAGCAGCCAATGGAGGTATAACAACAGCTGAGGTGTGTGTATAGTATTGAAGTCTACTGTGTGCTCCGATTTTTACGCGAAAAATCACTGGCCCTAGTTATAAATGAAAAAATCTATATTTATAGACATGGTAAAAGTTTAATTTATTCAAAAATAAGGTAATTTTGTTTTAAAACAAGTACAAAAAGTTTGTGATATATGACATATTTAGGGAACAACAAAAAATGCCATAAATGGTTTTTTTTTTTCAAGGTTTGATTCTAAAAGCGTGAATAAACCCTAAATAGACTATACTCATATTATTTTGGATCCCTCGAGCATCGTTAAAAACAAGGTTTTCAGACAGTTATATATCGAAACGATACGCCCGGATACGAGCAAAATTACGTTAGGAGCCTGCATTGACCATTACTACACACTACCCGTCAATAACATGACAGGCTGACCTCTGAAAAACCCATAGGTAGAGGCTATACGTCGAACACACTGCGCGCGGGTTCAGAGTCCTGCGCGTAGAGGCGATGGCGGACTTCATGCACGTGGTAATGTCGTCCCTATCACTTCCGCGCTTCGGGGACTTAAACTCCAGATGGAAACCTCGCCTTAAGCAACCTCTCTAGTTGCAATGTCGGGTCTCACTGTCACGGGTCACAGCTGTGTATATTCAAATTTGTTTTAACAATTATGGAATATTTAATGTTAACCTTTTTTTTTTTAAATAAATATAAATAAAAGTCAACATTTGGTTGCCAATTTACTAATTTCGTTGCTGAAACATAAACGTGGTCGTTGGAAATGGTTAAATTCAGCGGAAATCGCTGCAAGTAATAATGTGTTTACGCATTATACTCTTCTGTAAAACGGTGTTTTATACAGTTGCAAAAAGTTGTATCTTTTCTGAGCAAACCGCTGTATTAAAACGTAAGGATCACCGCCTAAAATTCTGAGGTATACGCGCGAAGCTTACTTATGCTGTTTTCCGTTGCCATCGTAACGCTTTCTTATTGTCATATTTGACCTTGAGGCGTTTAACACTTGTCACTAGGGAGACTCCTTAAGGTTGTCGGACCCAAAAAAAATTAACACTTTTATTATTGTACCAAACATTGTTCAACTCGTACGCATTGTATGTGACATTTTCCTCCGAATAAATATAATTTTACACTTTATAATTTTTTGCATTCTTTGATGTCAAATGCAAATTTTTTCTGTTCTGTAGCAGCCGTAATAATAAATGCAAAGTTGTAAAGTTGAAAGAAATTTTTTTAACATAATGTTATGCCGTTGGTTACTACTTTATATATATAATCACCCTTTAAGTGTTCATATACAAAAAAAAATTTAATTACCAATTTTTTTATTTTTAACATTTTGTTTTCATATATTTCACTTGTTATATGGTGATTACATATGTTTCACTCGGTAGCCCTTGGAATTACTTTACTTTGCACATTTTTTCATGTGTGAAACTTACTTAGTATTTGTTATTACGGCTGCAACACAACAGATTAATTTCGTATTTAATGTCAAATTATTGAAAACATATAAAGTGTTTTACAATTTTTATTCGAGGAAAATGTCATCACGTGGAATGCGTACGGGTAAAAAAATTATTTGTACAAACATGAAATTATTAATTTTTTTAGGGTCCGACACCCTTAAGGCGCCCGTTTACCTGGTGCTTGAACTGCGTTGCAGAGTGTTCCAAATACACGTTTTTCAACGAAACTATAAGCGTGCGTCCAACGTGCTGATCTACGAAAAGAACACACACTTCAGACGAGAGCTGTTAAATACTTTCAAAGTACGTTAGAAACATCAATTCAGAGTACTCCAAAACCGCTAAAAAACGGCCTTTCCAAGGCGCTGTAGCTCAAAATGCACTCATCAGATACATACAAAACTACAACAGGCGCCTGCACTGAACCTTCTTAAAGACTTCCCACTAATAAAATAATATGATCACCGCTGAAAGTCCCATAGGTACACGCAGCACGACGAGAACACTGCACGCCAGTTCAGAGCCTTGCGCTTAGCGGCGATGGCGTACTTGATGCGCGTGGCAGTGTCGCCCTTATCGCTCCCGCGCTTCTCGGCCTAAGAGAGGTCCACTGCTGCACGTTCAAGGTCAAGAAGCGAGGGAGCGATACGGGCGACACTAACGCACACTCCTAGCGCCTCATCGCCCCTACGCGCAAGACGTGCAGTGTATTACACGCCATGTGAGCCCGCAAATTAAACAACGCCCGTGCGTTTGTCGTTCTCTCTTGCTGCTCAAAGAAACTGCATAGGCACGCTTTGAAAATGCGATATTTAACAATCATCACGATTTTTTTTCTCCATGAATGTACTTGACATAATAAAAGTAAAGACATAAAGGCATAGATAGGGGCAGTGATATTTCGCGAAAAGTTTTCGAGACAAGATACAGTCCAAAGCACTGTAGGGTCGTCCAGCTTCTTTGATTGGCTAAAAAATGTTCTGGCCCATGTTAACCGTTTGCACACAAATCACGAAGGTTCTGTGTCGGAGTTACTTAGTCCTGAGTGGCTTGGTCAAAGACGAACAATGCGCCAGCAACCAGTAGAGGTATAACAACAGCTGAGGTGTGTATATAGTATTGAAGTCTACTGTGTGCCCCGATTTTTATGCGAAAAGTCACTGGCCCTAGGCATAGATAATGGTTATTTTTGTGTATTCTGCCAAAAAAATCGTATTTCCAGAACATTTATTTACCGAGATACGCGAATACGCGCAAACAAACATTTCACAAAAAATGTGTCACCGTGTGCTTCTTTTAAGGAGAACAGTCACCGCCATCTTGGATTGTCATTACTTTTGCCATGAGTTCCAACTAAGAATGATTAAATAAATCTTTTTCGCACGACATGGCATTAAAAATAGCTTCTAAATCTTTATCGAACTAATTCATCTCTACTGCTTTTATTAATTTCTGACAAGCGACTGCCGGCAATAAATAGTAATTTTTTTCTTGCTGGCAGTTACATCAATGACGCCGGCAAGAGTATGCAAGCAGTAAATGTTTTATAACATGTGAAAAACAGTGCCCTATGACTTGTCGGCGCCCAAATTAAGATTTAAAAACCTGCGACGCAAGTTACGTTGAAAATTCCGTAAATCCCAGATAGCGGAGGACTGATCCCCTTCCCTTCTCTAAAATTGTATCGACGCTCCTGTGCTCTGTGGTACTGTGTTATGTAGGAGGGGAAATCCCCAATTCCCCCCTCCCCCTTTTGTAGACAGCTAAACCGAACAGTGCTTGACCCTCTTCACGAGCTCAGACGTAATGCGGCGCCCAGGCCGTGACGTCACCAAATCCGCGACCCCCAGTAATCCACTCGCGGTGAAGCAGAAGTTGAGTGGCTTCTATTCCTGACTCGCCTCAAAACGGACGGATGTCTTTTGTTTCGCCTTTCTCTCGATCGTCGAAGGCGCGCGCCATTGNTTGTCGAATGGTGCGCGCCATTGACCTTGGGAGAGGAGGTCCAGAAATACTCCCTCGTCGCCATTTACTTTTATTTTTATTTCGCACTTCTTCGTTTGTTATGGATGAATCGTCCGCCTGCGCTGGCTGACTTCGCTCCGAGGTCGACGAGTGTCGCTAAGTATAGTTGACGAGGGCGCCACAAGGGGAACGATCTCCCCCCGCACGCGAGCACGTCCGCTTCGCAGGCACCACTTCCGGGAGAGGTGTCGGAGCTGGTGTTCTCCGGGCGGCTCCGGGCGAGTCCAGGGGATGACGGTAGCGTTCGCTTGGCAACCCCCCGGAGACAGCGAGTTCTACTCGCCCAGGCCAGGGCGTTTCTGTGAAATATGCGTTTTTTTTATATATATTTAAATATCTTCTGTTAACACGTGTGCCCTTCGCTATATTACGAAAACGTGATTTTTTTGTGAAAATATTTAACGAATAATTTTGTTTCAAAACGCCGACCTCACTTCCTCTTTCGTAATTCGTTTGTATTGATATGCTACATGTCCTAGGTCACCACGGATCACAGAAGCTTACATCGTAAAACAACTTTTGTATTTTTACAATCTAAATACTTGGAAACACTGTTAACAAAACAAAATATTTGAAATAACAGCAAACAAAATATTTCGGAGAATTGTAAAAGTTTTCTTATTAAAAAGATAACACGTGTCTATATATACAAACATATATATAAGCCTACACATATAATATGGTTTTATCAGAAACTATTGTACTGTTTTTCAGCTTTCATTATTGAAAGCGCAAATAAAATTATTTAATACTCTATAAGTCTGCAAGGGGATTGGCTATTTGTACATTTGCAGTTGTATAATTTATTGCAGAATGCGTGCTTTTGTGAATGTTTGCATTGAGACAACGCTCACTGGCATTACATACATGCTATGTATTGTTACTGTCTCTTCGGTTTACTATAAAATTTATCAGGCAGCGGAAACACACAAAGCCGCTTGATGTCATAAGTAGCCTATATCATGCCTAGGAAATAAGATGAACAGCATTGGAGATATCTACATTCTAAACAACGTTGTCACGAAACATTCCCTCTTCTCGACATATTCAGTGATAAATATTTAACAGCTCATCAGTTGTAAAAAAAATTCTCTTGATTTAACTGAAATAGTTATTAAGGAATGTAATAATTTGTGATTTCAACTTTGTGATTTACAGTTATTGCTGTAGGTACAAACATATCTATATATTTGTATTTAAAATTCGGCTCTTGCAACTTTAGAAAAAAAAGGAACTTGTACAATGAATGTTATTGTACTTTTACAAAGGTGTGTAAAAGAACAAAACTTGACGTAAAAAACCTACAACATATTTTTTAGTTCAGTTTTTGAGTGCATTAATTCAGACGGACGCAATCGCGAGGTCTCGCCACTATTAACTAAAGGAAATTTGCAGTTGTTCCCCCACGGTATTGAATTTTTTAACGCGGTCGTAAATNAGTCTCGCCACTATTAACTAAAGGAAATTTGCAGTTGTTCCCCCACGGTATTGAATTTTTTAACGCGGTCGTAAATATTCTTGCTGAAATCAGCTGTCTCCTCAACTTTTTATAACTTCTCGTGCACAACGCAGGAGGATTCGAACGTAAACCTTTATAAAGCTTTCAGCTATAAAAAAGGGTTCCCGCCACCCTGAAGCTAATCCTTAAAGCGCGTAAACAAGGCAGTGACGGTAGGTGTCACAACGGAAAGCTGAGTACGTTCTCGGTGACCTCTACGACCAAAGCGCTGAAACGACTTTCTGAGCGTAGTTGTGGAGCTTTAGGCGGGGTCCGAATCAATTTACTGGTGGACAGTCTGTAGAAAAATGCTGTTAACTTCTCTTATGCTGCACAACCTTGCTGAGGTACACGGGTACAAGATTTTAACACTTTCGAAATATCGTACTCAAAATGCGAGATAAGAGTTGCTGTTTTCCTCTCTAGGAGGTGTGACTTACTTCCTTATGAAAATGTATTGCGAAATAGTTAAAGAAAGTGTGTGTAAAGTTATATCTGGACCTTCATTTTGTGTTCCGTATGCACACTCCTCAAACCCCACATTCCAAAGACGCGAATTTTTCGTTGGAAATGCGATAAGTGCAAGACAATGCATCAAACTTAAATCGTCAGCTCACATGATGAGTAAAGAATTTTTAATTGATTTTCCATCTGACACAAAGCAATAAACCAATAATATTGAACCCGAGCCCAGTCGACGTCGCTATGTTTGATTCTTTTTGGCGACAGTTGTAGAGGTATATAACAAATACGGTTACAAAATTCTTAGCCATTACATTAACTTACAGGATGACATCCTGCAACATGTTCATCAAATTGTAACAGCAAACAAAAATCTACAGAGAATTTTTACATAATGTGAATGTTTCGGAATGGTAACATACAATAATACAGTACAGCGGTAAACATATGAAACAGCTATACAAATTCGATATATAATAATTTTATTCGTTAATTTAAAGTAAAGCACGGTATTGTAGTTTTTATAGGGTGCAAGAAATAAATATACGTGTGTACTTCAAAAATTTCGAATAATCCTGTACCTATTAGTGCCGCTAGAAAGGCGAAGACAAGTTTCTTGAATAATAGATTTAATTTAAAATACTGTACGCCTTCTACTGCGGAAGTGCTGGTCTAATCTAACGTGGCAAGACTACAAGATCGAAATTGTCGATTATGGGAAATTCAATAACTTACCAGTAGGAGCTCTCTAAATTGCTGTTTAATCTCTGCTTGTAGTAAAATCTGACATTTTTGTCTGGCCTGAAATTAAATTGAATGTAATCATCTAATTAACCGGCCACATATAAGAAAAAAAGTTAAATATAAAAAAGTTTTGCATATAAAATAATTTTTTTTTAATACGTGGACTTTTATTTGGTGATTATATATATGTCAATCGATAGCCCAGGCTATTAGTTAACGTTGCAGTTTTTTTATTTGTACAACNTTATTTGGTGATTATATATATGTCAATCGATAGCCCAGGCTATTAGTTAACGTTGCAGTTTTTTTATTTGTACAACTTAGCTAATATTTTTTATTACAGCTCCAGCAAAACAGAAAAAAATGGTATTTGACATCAAATAAAAAAATAATATTAAGCCAAAAATTACCTCATTCGAAGAAATTGTCATCGCATACCAATGCGTACGAGTTGAACAATGGTTGGTACAATTATAAAATAATTAATATTTTTGATTCCAACACTCTTAAAACAGAGAATTTCAGTCACTGAGACAATCAGAGCATTTCCATGTACTTTAGTTTAGCAAGTTACTTGATTTCAAGCTGCGAATTTTGCAACACTGGCTTTTCTCTCAGGACCAATGATAAGAGCCCCCTACTATTTCGCGTCNTTATTTGGTGATTATATATATGTCAATCGATAGCCCAGGCTATTAGTTAACGTTGCAGTTTTTTTATTTGTACAACATAGCTAATATTTTGTATTACAGCTGCAGCAAAACAGAAAAAAATGGTATTTGACATCAAATTNTACAGCTGCAGCAAAACAGAAAAAAATGGTATTTGACATCAAATTAAAAAATAATATTAAGCCAAAAATTACCTCATTCGAAGAAATTGTCATCGCATACCAATGCGCACGAGTTGAACAATGGTTGGTACAATTATAAAATAATTAATATTTTTGATTCCAACACTCTTAAAACAGAGAATTTCAGTCACTGAGAAAATCAGAGCATTTCCATGTACTTTAGTTTAGCAAGTTACTTCATTTCAAGCTGCGAATTTTGCAACACTGGCTTTTCTCTCAGGACCAATGATAAGAGCCCCCTACTATTTCGCGTCATAAAAATACACCATGCTATAATTAAGTCTCACGTTTACTACTCAAGCAGATCTCGTTTTCTTATTGGCCGCGCCTATATTGAGATCCCAGCCCCTGTTCGACACGGCCAATCAGAATTGAACCACCAGATTGCTACATGTTTACTATTGGTGCAGAGTCCTGAAGGGCATGTCTGACTAGCGGAGGTACAAGGTCGTACATTGAGCAAACACATACTTTTATGAAGCTTAGTCCGTCAAAGAAATTATAAAGCGAAATCATACGTTCTGTACCAAATGAAGAACTTCTGCAATGGCGGGAATTACTAGCAGTAACTAGAAACATAATTATAGCCTCGTGTATGCCATTAACCGTTAGAACTGGCATTGGTGNTGGGAATTACTAGCAGTAACTAGAAACATAATTATAGCCTCGTGTATGCCATTAACCGTTAGAACTGGCATTGGTGGTGACTGTAACTAGGGGCAGTGATATTTCGCGAAAATATTTCGAGGGAAGATACAGTCCAAAGCACTGTAGGGTCGTCCAGCTACTTTGATAGACTAAAAAATGTTCTGGCCCGTGTTAACCGTTTGCGCACGAATCACGGAGGTTCAGTGTCGGAGTTACTTAGTCCTGAGTGGATTGGTCAAAGACGGACACGGCACCAGCAGCCAATGGAGGTACAACAACAGCTGAGGCGTGTATATGGTATTGAAGTCTACTGTGTGCTCCAGTTTCCACGCGGAAAGTCACTGGCCCTCCTTATGTGTAGTATGTAGAAACAGAACGGCGTTTACTAGTTTGGCAATGCAGGCACCGGCATAACTTCTGTCCCAGCGGAACGACACGCGGGCGATCGACGTCTGGCTTGGCGTGAATGCCAATTAACAGGGGAATTCCTAGAGGTGCAAACGTGAATGCCACGTATTCGTCAATCCCCAGCGTAGACTTCGCACGCCTTCACAAACTCGGTTCACAATCCCTTCATCACAGGCTGCTGCTATGGTTATAAGTAGACACCTGAAGAATTCGCGTTCTCATTTCCGTACAAGCTAGAATTCAAATCTCCGTACGTTTGTATTGCTAATGCTATTGGTCCACCCGTTAAATTACAACTCCTGGAGAACTCTGAGCNTTCAAATCTCCGTACGTTTGTATTGCTAATGCTATTGGTCCACCCGTTAAATTACAACTCCTGGAGAACTCTGAGCTTATAATAAATACACAGTAAAATGTACACCGAATCACCGTCTTCCGCTAATACAACAAGCAACGAATGAACAGTGATATCTGCATGATTTTGCATACGAAAATGGATTATAGCCTACAGGTCATTGAACTCACGAATTTTTCAGGTCTCTAGTTATAAGCAAAGATCTGAAGAATTCGCGGATTTCATTTTGGGATAAGATAGGATTCAAAACACGTGCGTTTATATAACTTTAGCCACTGGTCCACGCGGTGTTTGACACTTCCTGGAGAACGGTGTCCATTTGTCGCCTACCACTGTGACAGCCGACAACCAATGCGCAGTTTATATCAGCATATTTGTACATAAGACTGTAAAGTCTGGCCTGTAGGTCATCGAACTCGCGAATTTTTCAGGTCTCTAGTTATAAGTGAGTGTTATTATCCTACTTTCATTGCAAATATAGGCTTATGTAATCTTGCGAATGTCTGTCTGGGATATAACACCCGCCCGACAACATTTTTATTATCGCCAAAAAATTTTGAACTAAACTCGGGGTATGTATAGTACTTATTAAGGACACCCTACTTTTATAGGTTCCTACCATGCAGTGTGCTCATTTTCAAAATGTTGGCAACCTTAAATATTTAGGGCGTAATTTCATATCTCGGGAACTATTAAACATTTATAAAACAGATTTATTATTTTGACTGTTAATAATANTTTAGGGCGTAATTTCATATCTCGGGAACTATTAAACATTTATAAAACAGATTTATTATTTTGACTGTTAATAATACAATTATTTTTTAAGGGGTTATATTGTTACTGGTCCGTCATTTATAAATATAGTACTACATGAATAAATTAGGCTTTAACGTCATCTTTCGAAAACTAACCAATAAGTTACAGCCAAATTTCGTAGGTAACTAACACTATAGTAGGCAATTTTACAATGTAAATTGGATAATATACTTATATTCAACATGGCGACGATGTACATGTTTTAGGATTATTTCGTATGTGTACCTTACCGTTTAACGGATTTCGACCAAACGTGGTGCGTTGAAAGTATCTACTACAAACTATAAATACGTTAATGCATGGCTTCGTTCGTCCACTATTTTGGAAGATGGAGTTGAAAAGAGTTAATTTTTTTATATCGCATCTGCGGAAACAATCAACAGATTACTACCAAATGTACCAAAAAGAGGAAGTACTACAGTGTCATGTAAACAAATATGTTTTAGTGGGTCAGAGACTTACTGTCAAAATGGCGGCTATATATACATTTCTGATTACAATGCTATATCTACGAAACGATATGACCAATTTCAACTAATCTTTTTATGCTGTCAGGTAACTAATAATATGGTACGCGATGTGAACATTTACGATTTGAATTGATAAGACGCGTTTTGCAATATGGCGTAGAACAGGGCCGCAGGTTTTCAACTAATAACAAGAAATTTGCATGCATAGTCGCATTCACTGGTAGTTCCCACTTTCCTCAAGTCCTGCTACAGTTCTACTTCCAGCGTATTCCTCCGCCTCGTAAAAACAAAGCTTGACTCAGTCTAGAAAATTACACCAAAGGGACAACACACCGCATTCGTGCGCACTCACTTCAATAGTATTTTGCATGTGAACTATTTGTTACTGGGCATTACCAACACACCTGATTACTCACTGTTTCTATTCATATATATTATTATTGGTATGTTGAGCTTTATAGGTAAAATATAAATAACATTTAAATCGAGCCTATTATACGGTAGTTTTATGTCAGCAACCGTTTTAAAACGCTTGTGATACATGACTGGAGACCTGACAAATTCGCGAGTTCAATGACCTGTAGGCTAGACTCTACAGTCTTATGTACAATATGCTGATAAAAACTGCGCATTGGTTGTCTGCTGTCACAGTGGTAGGCGACAAGTTGACACCGTTCTCCAGGAGGTGTCAAAACACCGCGTGGACCAATGACTAAAGTAATATAAACGCACGTGTTTTGAATCCTAGCTTGTCCCAAAATGAATCCGCGAATTTTTCAGGTCTCTACATATGCAGGAACCAACCAAATAAGTCATACATGGGGTGATTTTTCGAAGGTTTGTTTAAATATTCGATGCGTGCAGAGCTCAAGTCGCGAAAGAAGCGGAAACTGGCTTCCGGTTCGCGCCTCCCCTATGTGGAGCGTGACGCAACCTGCGCGATAAGCTCGCGGTGCGAGTGAGACAGTACGAGAAAGCGGGGTGTGTCTCGGAGA